>MU226460.1:671403-701700 GCA_018584345.1 Thuja plicata
CTTTAATGACTTATATTACATTTAGTTTCAAAGAAAATTCTATATAGTGGTAATTATATAGGCTATTAAAATTTATTTATATTATTTTAACTCTATGTCAAATATCCTAAGGCTTAATCTTTAAGGCGGGAACTAGACGCTATGCGTCCTTGTTAAAATATATATATATATATATATATTTGCACTTTTACACAATTTAGGAAGCTATCTCCCTAAGAACATAATTCAACCATGGAATTGCTTACTAAAATTAATTTTGTAGTCATCATTCAAATGGTTAAATTTCTTTGTGGAGGTTAATTTTAGGATCTTTTGAATTTATGTTCAAATTGTTAGTTTGGATGAATTTATTTATAGAGAACTTAGAACATAATAGTATTCATCCTCAATTTATTTTGGTTTGATTTTACAAATTCACTCTATTGGCTTCTTGTCATTGAGTACATAATCATTGTGATTCATTTATAAATTCTTATTTTAAACATTCCTAATATAAAATAGGAAATGTGAAAGGTATATCATAGAAAGCCAACTATAAAATAATAGAAATTTACATAAAATTTATTAAGTAATTTCAAAAAGGTAATAAATTATTGTATTATATTATATTTAATAATACATTAAATAGGGGGATAGGTTGGGATGGGTTTGAACCCAGGGTTAAGGTGGTTGAGATAGGTTAGGCTAGGGTTTAGGGGAATATTAATGAAATGAAATATATTTAATATATTCATTCAAAAATAGGAAAATTAATTATTTAAGCTTTTGATTGCTTTAGATAATTAATTAGGACTATAGCCAATTAATTAGATTAATTTAGGCTAGAAGATAGGCTTTTGCAAGTGATTTAAATATAATAGAGATTTATTTAATTCCTTTTAAATTAATTACCTTAGCCAGGTATTGATTTGAATTGATTTGCGTTGAATTGATTGGTTTTGATTGGCTAAGATGATTAATAAAATTTTAGTGATTGAATCACTTAGGAGATTAAACTTGATTTGAATGAATTATGCCAGCTAATTGAAGAGTTGTTTGGACATAATTGGGGGTATGATCAAACTTAGGGAAAATAGGGTCTATGGTCAGAGCAGACCAAATCCATGTGGTTACATCTGCCCCTCTTTGAATTTATGTGCGAGCAGCATATTGATTCAAAGAAAGTTTTTGATGTTGACTTCAGAAAGATAGAGAATTTCGCTCACGATCGAACAAAATACCGGATGAGATCAGTCTCACATTTGATTGAACTAAACTGATAGAATTGACTTTGAACTTTGTTGTCGTACAAAGGTCAATACGCAAAGATCTTAAAGATACCAATTCTGAACTTGGTTGTCGTCCAAAGATTGATAATACTGATTCTAAACTTGGTTGTCGTTCAAAAGTCAATATGAAGCTTCCAGGAGCTTAGTAAGAATCTTTTAAAATGAGGAAACACAAGATATCCAGCTTATGAGAACCAAAGCTTTCTATCCAACACTTCTGACTTAGTCAAGGAAACTGTCATGCGCCTAGTTGTTTGATAACGAAGTCATTTTTAATGTTGTTTCGAGCAAGAATTTGATTGATGATAGTGTGATCATGCCCCCTCGGGAACAAAATTGAAGGAAAGAAATGAAATCCCTCTATTGAAATGGTGTATCACTTGCATGGATCAGGTATATCAAGAAAGAATGGATTTAGAAGAACTAAAGAAATGAAGGCGTATTTAGAGAAAATACACATTTTACCAAGTTAATCATGTTAAAATGTGAGTTCGATTTCGTTCCCGATAGATCAGAGATTTCGCGAATCATGGATTATGTAATTAACTTGGATTTATAAGAAAACTTAAATCATTTTGAGCTCAAATTCCTTATGCTTTTGTTTCTTTAAAACTGAATCATGCAACCTCTAAATGCAGCTATATGCAGACTCTTAGGACTTGTCACTGATTTGCAGATATTCGATCATTTTTATCATCATTGGGCGCTTGTCGGAATGGATACCACCTGATAGTACAACAATCACTAATACCCACTAATATTATGAAATTATGAATACTATGTTTATTAGATGAAATGTCAGAAATAGACTTAGGCATCAAGACATAGAAGCCAGGATAACAAAATAGTCACCTTCCTTTTACTATATCATAATTTGTGTAAAGTAAGATTTTGGACCCACAATGACCTTGAAAATTCATATCCTTGGGTAAATTTATGCTTCGTATACCCTAGTGAGAATCTAAGTTAGAAAACAAACAAGGAAATTGTTTCAACCTCACCATAGTTTACACATAACAAAGATCGAGATATATGTAGCTATCCACTCATGGTGGCAGCTCTTACCATAAACATCCAAGTTAGGTGAAATGTATAGGATCATTTGGAACAATAACCATACATAGAAAACCAAGAAAATGTTATACCCCCATCCTTGCGACTCTGTGTCTTTGTGCAGACGTCATGGAGTAACTCGGGAGACATAAAAAATATCAATTGTGAATCAATCAAAGAAAACTCATAACTGCTTAGATGCCCCTAGTTAAAACATCATGGGTACATAAAAGAGTCATAATCAAACCAAGATCAAACTATGTTTAGGTAGTATTGAGAAATACTATTAGTTCATTTTTCAAGCGCAGTAGAGATTCATCAATCAAAAGTTTGGAACGTAAGCAATATGGTTCCGATTACTGTGTATGTTTCATGTTTGCAATCTAATGCAGGTCTTAGGAACATTGTTTTAGGTTAGTGAAATGTTTGTGCCATCCTTGTTTCATGAAAGTGATAGTTTGGTGCAAGCATCAAGAGGCATTGTGTCACAAGACAAACCATCCTATGACGACCTAGTAGACGCAACCTAACATGCTAACAAAGATGCCCCCAGTGCAAAATGACTTGATCCTAAGACAGAAATGCAGACAAATCCCAAGCAAGGATAGGATATTTTAAAGTCAACTTTTAGCACAGGTGTAATCATGAAGGCCTAGTGTCAGTAATGTATTAATAGATAGAGCACAGGATACAAGTGACGCTTGATTGCCAGGTTTTCACCACTTGGCAAAACTTATTTATTCTTTTTGCTACCAAGATGCCTGTTTTACCAGGTTGTCATCAAGGCACTTTTCTCTTTTTCAATTTTTTTGCTATTTTTGCTTTTTTGAATGTTTTTGTAGTATCAAGGTACCTGTTTTCCAGGTTTTCACCAAGGATACCTTTTCTTCAGGACTTTTTCCATTGTTTTTGGATTTCTTCAGGATCAATTTTCTTATGTTTTTGGTATTTTCTAAGTTTTCACTGTACATGCTCTGCTAGCAAAACATTAAGCGTAGAACCACTTCAAATGTAGAGTATTGATAGGATCCCGAAGAACGTCTCCCTCGGGTGTAGCTAGTTGATAAGCTCCAGTCCCAAAAGTAGCAGTGATAACATAAGGTCCCAACTAGTTAGGTTCAAACTTTCCCTTTTGTTCTCTGTTAGGATGGTTCTTAGGATTCTCCTTTAGGACAAGATCCCCCACTTGAAACTGGCGTGGTTTGACCTTTTTATTGTACCCCTTGGACATTCATGTTTAGTACACCTTTAGATGATCGAATGCATGTTGTCTGCGCTCATCAAGTAAGTCTAAAGAATTCACCTGATCAATACGGTATTGCTCATCAGTAATAAGACCTTGTAAAGATATCTGCAAAGATGGATTTCAACCTCAATAGGCAGTTCTACCTCGGCACCATAGACCAAGGCAATTAGCGTGGCTCCTATTGGTGTATGATGCTTGTTCTATAGGCCCAAAGTGCCAGATTTAGTTGTAAATGCCAGTCTTTGCCAGACTTACTCACAGTTCTATGTAGGATCTTGAGAATATTCTTGTTAGATGCCTCAGCCTGTCCATTACCTTGAGTATAATAGATTGAGGAGCAATGTTGAGTGACGTGGAAATGTTCGCAAAGGTCATCAATATCTTGGTTTTTAAATTGGACCCCACTGTCTGTTACAATTGAAGAGGGTATCCCATATCTATAGATAATGTAGTTCAAGATGAACATATCCACCTATTTGCCAGTGGCTTTGATTAGTGGCACATCTTTGACGCACTTCGTGAAATACTCGGTGGCCATAATGATGAACTTGTGTCCATTTGAAGAATTAGGATATATTTGTCCAACCAAGTCAAAGGCCCATTGCTGAAATGGCCAATGTGTTATGAAAGGTATGAGTTCTCTGGTAGGAGCATGGATGAGATTTCCATGTGTCTGGCATTTATGACATGTTTTGGAAAATTGAATAGCATATTTTTCCATTATTGGCCAGTAATAGCTGACTCTGAGCAGTTTCTTAGCTAATGAAAAGTCGTTTGAATGTGATCCACATACACCTTCGTGGACTTCTTTTAATGCGCGATCTGACTCTTCATGTTCTAAACCTCTAAGAAGTGTATCATCGAGACCTTGTCGATATAACTTATTAGTTATGAGAATATAATGCGATGTTGTCCTATTTAAGGCTCTTTTTTCATTTCTCGATAGATTACTAGGAATGGTTTGGTCAGTTAGATAAGCAATGATATTAGCATACCGAGATTGGTCTGGGGTGCTCAAAACATAAATTACTTGGTATTGAGGGGTATCAAAGGAAGGATATGATAGTTTTTCCACCAAGAAGTCATAGCGGAATTGATGTTCCTCCAGTTGTAACATGGACGCCAATGTAGCCATAGCATCTGCAGCTTTGTTCTTTGTTCTGGGTATATGTTGGAATGTGATGAAGACAAAGTAATTATTTAAGTCATCTACCAGGTGCTTGTAGGGCATCAAATTCTCATCTTTGGTCTGATAATATCCATTGAATTGATTGATAATGAGCTGGGAATCACCATACACGTGTAACTCTACAATCTTCCATTCCATGGCAAGTTTAAGACTGTTTACCAATGCTTCATATTCAGAAATGTTATTGGTGCATGGAAACATCAATTTGTAGGACTTCGGTATTTTGTAGCCTTGAGGATTTATGAATCTCTAGAGCCTTGTTGTGTGAAGGAACCATCAAAGTACATCTTCCATGGATACTTAGTTAGATGCATAATTGTTTCATTAGGGAACTCAATTCTTAAAGGCTCGTCATCTTGAAGTGGTGAATCAGCCAATTGATCTGTGTGAACTTGTCCTTTATTAGCCCTCTTGTCCACATACTCAATGTCAAATTCACTTAGAATGAGGACCAACATTGCCAGACATCCTGTTAATACTGTTTTGTTCAGGAGGTACTTCAAAGGATCTATCTTTGCAATGAGCCTTACTATATGTGATAGCATGTAATGTCTCACTTTTTGTGATGTAAAGACAACTGCTAAGCATGCTTTCTCAATAATTCTATAATTGAGTTTATAGGAGACTAGTGTTTTACTGATGTAGTAGATTGCTCTTTCTTTCTTAGTTTCATCCTCTTGTACTAGCAACACTCCTAATGAGGTGGTTGTAGCTGAAATATACAGGAGTAATGGCTTGCCATGGATGAGTGCCATAAGAATAGGAGGAGTAGCTAGGTACTCTTTTAATTCTCTGAAGTTGGCTTCACAATGTTCATCCCATTTAAAGGTGACCCCTTTATGTAGTAATTTGGTAAAGGGTTGTGCTTTGTCGGCAAGTTGCGACATGAACCTCCTGATTGACTGGAGTCTCCCTTGTAATGTCCTCATTTAACTAATGTTGTGTGGAGGAGTCATCTCTAGTATAGCCTTGACTTTGCCAGGTTCTACCTCAATTCCTTTTGCCGAGACAATAAATCCTAGGAGCTTTCTTGATTGGACCCCAAAGGCACACTTCTTTGGATTGAGCGTGAGTTGAAATTGCTCCATACGATCCAATATTTTTCTTAAGTCAGCAATGTGAGTGCTCCTTTCCTTTGATTTAGCTAAGGTATCATCCACGCAATCCTCCATATTTTTATGTATCATATCGTGGAATATAGTAGTCATGGCTCTTTGATATGTAGCACCGACATTTTTTTAACCCAAATGGCATGACGTTCCAGCAAAAGGTTCCCCATGCGCATGTAAATGCGGTCTTCTCTTGATCTTCAAGAGCAATTTTAATCTGATTATAGCCTAAGAAACCATCCATTAATGAATACATTTGGTAGCCTGTTGTGAGGTCTATGATCATATCAATATTAGGTAGTGGAAAATCATCCTTAGGACATGCCTTGTTTAAGTCCCTGAAGTCTATACATATCCTGATAGATTTATCTAATTTAGATACTAGGACCACATTAGAAATCCATCTTGTGTAAGCAATGACTCTGATGAATCCATCTTTCAATAATTTCTCTAGTTCTGCTTTTACCAGTAATGCAACATGGGGATGCATCTTTCTGAGTTTTTGTTTCACGGGTTTGATCCCAAGAGCTATAGATAAATGGTGCATTATTAATTCAGGATCCAGCCCAGGCATGTCTATGTAAGACCATGCAAATTTGATCTTCTTCTCTTTTAGGAACTCAGTGAACTGTGTCTTCTCTTCATCTGACAAAGATTGTGCTAGGTGAACTATTCGAGGATCTTCAACTATGCCCAAGTTAACTGGTTGTGTTGGTTCTATCAGAACTAAAGATCTTTCTTGAAAGTGCTCAGGGAGGATATTAAGAATCTCATCCCTTGGTGCCTCTAAGAGGTTTTCACCATCATATACGTCTTTTTTTTTACTATTTTAGAATCTGATACTGCCACAACGTGGTTTTCACCACCAGTCTTTTCTTCTTTTTATTTTTTAATTTTTGATTGAGAAATTTTATATCCTCCTGTGACATGTTTTCGCTCCTTGCATTGGTGGAAGAAGGATAGGGTTCACAAGCATTTAGATAGCAAGCCAAGGTATAATCATTGGGGAAGTTCATGATAGGAGTAGGATCCATATTAGTCCAAATGATTAGATTTGGGTTTGTTAAAGATAAGGAGTCAGACTCTGGGAAGGACAACATCACGTCAACGTCAAGACTATTAACTAACATGACATGTTCTGTTAAGTTAACCTCTTCGATGTTTAGATCAATAAGAGTCAGATCGTCATTAAAAGGGTCTTTGTTAGTAATATGTGGACCAAACTCTAGTGACTCGTCAGTTGGGTATTCTTCTTCTTCTTCATCTCTTTGTGGGAGGAGGCTCCTAGCTTGTCGCCTCTGAATTTCTTCTAGACCTAGGAGAACAATAGTCTCTTCATCAACGATTGGG
This sequence comes from Thuja plicata, assembly GCA_018584345.1. Classification (NCBI taxonomy): domain Eukaryota; kingdom Viridiplantae; phylum Streptophyta; class Pinopsida; order Cupressales; family Cupressaceae; genus Thuja; species Thuja plicata. The sequence continues at coordinate 678,619 of MU226460.1, forward strand.
GGAAGGACTTCCTCTTCTGCTTTAGGAATATCAACAATATTAGGAGTAGTGTTAGGATCTTCTCTGTGTGCTGATGTAGCTGTGAACATGTGAATCACATCTATTTCAATGTCCTCTATGGAAACAGATAGCTCATCCCACTCATAATCATGAGAGTCTGTTATTTCATCATCAAACCTGTTTAAGAATTCAGTAATAGTTACCTGGTGTGCCCTATTAGCCACTTGTAAATCAAAGTGTGGTAAATCAAGGACATGTGAAACTATGACTAGCTGCCCCCAATTAGGATATAAATCTTGTGGTAGAGGCATGTCTTCAGTAACTGTTGTGACCAATGGTACTGTTGGATTGTCCTCTGTTATTTCTTCTACCTCTTGAATAGGAGTTTGTGCTAACAAAGGCACGTGAAGATCTTGTGGTACTTTACATCTTGGTACATAGGGCTCGCCTTGATATTCAGGATTCTCCGTGCCAACATGTAATAATCTTTTATAGGACCATGGTTCTAGCTCTATTTCCTCTATTTCATCACTCCCTTTATCAAAAATTGGACTATCCCTTGAAGTAGGGCTTATAGATTTATTGAAACCTAGCCCTATTTTATCTTTAGTTTCCCTGAATTCCATGTGTACAGGTTCAATAAGTCCTTTTCCTTTTTTGCCTAGAGACCCTTTTCCCTTATATCCCATTTTCTTGAGGAGATCATATCCTTTTCCATACTTCTCTGGGGATATTTCCACATGTTTGACCTCAAATTATTTTGGTTCTCCCTTGTAAAGCCAAGCCAAGACTGTCTGTTCTTCTGTGTTATCTAAAGAAGATGTGGGTGCCTTAACCATGCCAGTTGCTTTTTGGATTTTTGTCATTTGAAATGCAGTAGGTGTGAATGATGAGGAAGGTTTTTCATAGGATCTTGGTGATACTGGGAGCTCTGTTAATGACGGGGTCATGTCCAGCTTGTATTCTCCCATACCCGTTTCCTCAAGTTTCAATGTTTTTCCAAATCTTTTTATAACCATGTCCTTGGTAGTCTCAGGAGCAATCTCATCTGTAGCCTCTTTGTTATGCGGAACCATACTACCTGCCTTGATATTGTTGCAAGTATAATTGGCATCGACAGGGATTGTCACTTCCACCCCAATATGTGCGAACTTGATACACTGGTGGAAAGTAGATGGTATAGCTTGCATTTCATGAATCCAGGGTCTCCCCAATAGTATGTTGTAAGCCAGGGGTAGATCCAAAACTTGACATACGACATTCCTTTCAATCGGCCCGACTCTGATGGGTAGAACAATAAGACCTTTAGAGGATCTTTCTTCCTCATCATAAGCTTTGATAATGATTTTTCTTCTAGAGTCAATGGTCTATTCTGAAAGACCCAGTTTCCTAATCAGATTAAGGGTACAAATATTCAATCATGCGCCTCCATCTATCAATACGCGTCTAACACAATATTTATGAATGAGGACTTCAATATGAAGGGGCTGATTATGTGGATGTGTTAATGATTTATCATCCTCTTCAGAAAAGGAGAGGTAATGTGGCGTTGAGATGTGATTAACCATCGCTTGGAATTTGTCTATATTAAGGTCTTTTGGCACATTTACGGTGTGTAGGGCTTGTTCAAGAATTTCTCTATGTACTGTGGAGATTTTAAGCAACTCAAAGATGGAAATTTTAGCAGAGGTTTGTTGCAACTGATCCACCAGGTTGTACTTTGCTGCAGGAGTAGTGACTATTTGTTTTGTCACTGTTACCGACTTGGGGATAGTGACAATGGGTACTTTGGAAGTTGTTGTTGGTTTTGAAGAGGAATTGGGTCCTTTGATCGTGACTTGTGCTTGACTTTGGGTCATGACATTAGATTGGGAAGATGTGTCTTTAACACCTTTGATAGTGACCGCATTAATTGATTTAGTCTTAATGTCTAGCATGTTGATCCCATTATCACTTTTAGAGTAGATGTAGTTCACCTCATTTCCTTTTCCTTTAGATGTTTCCCCTTTCTCGTAATTAGGAAACAACTTGTTAAATGTTGTATGATCTTTGTTAGTAGTGTGTCCTTCCACCTTGATCTTGCCTCCTTCAATAAGGTCTTGGATAACATGTTTGAGTTTAAGACAGTTGTTAGTCTTGTGTCCTTTGTTCTTGTGAAAGATACAGTAAGAATTGTCGTCCCACCATCTTGGTTTGAACTCTGGCTCCCATGGTTTGGAATATGGGATTGTGAGAACTTTGTTGTCTAATAGTGTCTTCAAAATAGTTTCAAGAGGCTCTCCCAAAGGAGTGAATGTTCTTTGAGGCTTTGAAGTCCATGGCCAACCTCTGTTATTTTCGTTGTTTGCTTTAGGTACGAGGGTTGTTATCTTGGCATCTTTGCTCGCTTGCATGCTATTTGTTAGGTTGAACACCTCAAGTTTAGGACCAACATTGGATGCTTCTACTAATTCATCGTTAACAACATTTTTGTTTTGTTTCCACCATTTAGGCTTGTTGTTGGAGTTGTTAGATTTGTTCTCACTGTGGAGAGTGATTTCTCCCTTTTTAACCATGACTTCTTCGATGCAGATGGCATTTTTGATCATCCTGTCGAAGATAGGGGAGTCTTGCATTTGCCATGCATAGTTCAACTCAGGTACCAAGTTATTAACAAAGATTTCCATTTTCTCAGATTCAGGAATAGTTCTTGAATACTGTGCAAAAAAAATTCTCCACCTTTGTAGAAAGTGGGTAAAGGATTTGCCAGTCTTTTGTTTAGTGTTGTACAGGTCCATCATAGTCACATCACGCTGGATATTATAGGAGTAATGCTGGATAAATAATTGAACTAGCTCCTCAAAAGTTTTTACCTTAGGTGTAAGTTTTGAGAACCACTCTATGGCATTGCCACCTAGGCTTCTGGGAAAGAGCCGCATGAGGTATGTAGGCTCATGCATGTATTCTATGCTTAGAGCACAAAATTCTATCACATGGTCATGTGGGTCGGTCTCTCCCATATATTTGTCATATTTTGGCCTTGCCATGTTGGGAGGAAATGGAACCATATTAATAATCTCATCGAAAAAAATGGACAAATGGAGTCCAAAGAGTATTTCATCTTGGGTTTTGCCTTCTCCTGTCTGAGAGTTGCAAGCTCTGTTTGCATTAAGGTGAGTTGTTTGGCGATAATAGATATAGGAGTTGACACCTTCTTTTCTCTTAGTTGTTCTACATCATAATCTTTGGGTAACTTTACGCCAGGGGATGCTAGATGGAGAAAGTATTTCTCTTTATCTTCGCCAATCATCTTTTCCATTATCTTTTGGAACTTATTGCTTTGTTTGAGTTTATTGTATTCTTCTTCAGTGATGTCTTCCTCACTGCCTGACTCAAACAAAGGACAATCAAAGTGTGGTTCTTCTTCCTCATCGCTATCTTCGTGCTTTTGGTTTTTATCATTTTCGTAGTCCTCAAAAGCCTTACTCCATTTGTGAGTGGTTCTTTCCATTTCTGGAGAGTCTAAATTGAGCATAGAACCATGAGATGTTTCTCCTCGCTGAAAGTGTAGTGATCTTGGAGGTACTTCTGATTCTTTAGAAGTGTACTTCTTGCGTCTAGTGTTAACCATGTATTTGGATCTCAACTTCATCAAAGTTTCCCGGTAGTGTCAAGTAGAGTCTCAAATCGTTCAAGTGAGTGTGTCTAGGTGGAAGTATCGTTCATGTTTTGATGGAAGTAAATGATTCCAGTGTTAAAGGGTTAGAATGCCCTGATAGTGAGTTGGGAATCAAGTTGTTTTAAAAATTGGATAGACCACACATATTGAGACTGATTGCGAGAAACTAACAAGACATGCAAGGTAGATGTCTGAAAAAGTGTTTTGACATAGCAATAAGGAGACCAGAAAAAGCAACAGGGACAGACTAAAGGGCCAAAAGGGTATCCAAATCTACTGAGGTTTTATGAGAAACTAATCTGCAAGTGCCCACTATCCTAGATGCGAGCTAGGAAATACAGTATGCGAGCTTCTGATCACCCAGAATGCGAGCTTTAACCCTAGATGTGATGATGTGCTGACCAGATATGATGAAGTACACTAGATACGAGCCAAGATACCAGATACGAGCCATGAATTCTGGGATGCGAGTTTCTGATGTCTTTGTTAGATTTTGTCAGTTTTGAAAATTTTGTCTTGAAAGTGCGTGAAGTTTGTTTGATTCGTGATCGTGTTCGGAGACTTGCTGATGAGTGAAAAACACATGTAGATCAAGGATTGAATTTTGTTGCTTGTTTTGAAGGTGTTATCTTGTTAGTGCTCTTTCAGATACATCAAGCAGATTTGCATTGTTAGGGGAATAAACACATCCTTATGCCCTATTTTCTAGGTAGAGGATAAAAATCCTTGCTTGTTGACTTAGGTACACACTCAAATACTAATCAGAATACAACCATCACCAAGCATGCAATGGCTCCAGTCATGATGTTGTATTAGCCAACTCCAAACGCAAGTGAGAGCACGATATGACGAGTGTCTTGGGGAAATTACTTTTTTCCTTGCACAAGGATTATCACCCTTTCAGAGGTGAATCAGGTAGTTTTGTCTATGAAGTTCATTGTTTATGATGGGGCAATCCGTTCAAAACTGTCTCCCATAGAATTTCACAAGGCAAAATTGAGGCGTATAGCCCTATGAGTACTCAAATACGTGTAGTCTCGCAAGAAAGATTCAAGCGGCTCCGTTCTACACATACCCAAGCATGTTCAAGGAATGGTGTTGAAATTCTAGGAACAAAACTAATTCCATCTTCCAAGGCTTTGGCCTACGACGAAGCAATTATTTATAATGAGTTGGAAGGGTTGGCGTTAAACCTGTCCTCACTTGGGTCATTCTCGGGAGATTTTTTCCTCAACCTGTAGGCCCTCTACTATTTAATAAGCATACAAAGGATTGGAGAGCGTAGGATTTCTAGATTTCAGATTCTTCAAAAGAAGAAGAACATACTCTACTAGTCCATGTCGTTTTATCCTGAAACATGCAAATCAATGCTCATTCCCTCAAGCTATGTTGAGCCTGATTTAGATATTCCTAGTTTTAATGAAAATGCAAGTACTTGAAAACAAATTTGATTGTTCAATTGACCACAGTTCTTAGTGCTTTGCTTGTTCAATTACTGTCCCAAAATGAATTAAGCAATGTGTTTGTTCTTTGAGCCACAAAATTTAGTGATTTGAGTTGTTCATTTACTATCCCAAATTGAAATTTAAACTGTGTGTTTGTTTGCCTTGTTTAGTTACTCCACTTTCTATCCAAGTTTTTAATCGATGTTTGATTTTCTGATTTTCCTCTAAAGGAAAAGAACATACTTATCTAATCGTTTTAACAAATGAGAAGAAGAGTGTTCTTAGTTAAAAAACAAAAAAACAAAAATGGAGGTCAAGACAAGGGGATGACAACCTGAAAAACCACAAGTTAGTATCCTTCTTCCTGCTCTCTTAGCCCTGATAGAGATCTACAAAACACAAGTTAGACTGTCCAAAACATCAAAACCACAATTGATCAAAGTGTTAGAGATTAGGCAACGTAGTATGCAAAATCTTTGACCAGATACGATCTTAGAAATACATGATACGACACAATATACCATATACGAGCATGTGCTACCAGATGCGACAGACTGCTGACCAGATGCGAGGCTGTATTGAAAACAACCCAGGAAATCTCAAATGCGAGCCTAGATTTCTGCAATGGAAGGGCGTATCCCAGATGCGAGCCTTTAAGGCCAAAAATGAGCCTGTACCTGAAATCTGGGAACACAAATTAGCAAAAAATAAATTTGAAATGAGGCAAAATCTGAAATCGAGCCCCATGGTGGACGCCAGAGATGTGTGTGTGAAATAGTGCACCTGTTACCTGTGACACAACAATTCAATAAATCATTGCGTTAGTGAAAATAGGGTTAGTAAAGCATGTAAATCCACTAAAATCGATCTATTGCTTTCTAACTAGGAGGAGTGTGAAAAATAACATAATAGCCCTCAGATTATGCCCTTTTCAGTGATATATACAACCTAGCATGAAAGATTCAATTAAAACTAAGAAAGATATCCAATAAACATGCATTCTAGCTCTAAAAATCAAGATTATAACAATGCATAAACATGGAAGCTAAAATGCAATATAAATCTATGTAAATCCTAACAACATAACAATGCTTTTCAAATCTAAAATTAAGGGCCATTTGAGCTCAAAAACTCATTCTATTTATAGAAGAAATGAGGAGAGAGAGGGGGGACAAGGGTCATTAATGGAGGTGTAAAAACCATTAATGAGGTGTAAGAGGCATAAATGCCAGAGGCATAAATGCCAAAGGCATTGATGAGGCATGGGCTTGAGGAATCTCCAGTAATAATGTGTTAATGAGAGCATTTAAGAAGCATGGTGAGGGGTGTAAGTCCAAGCTTGAGAAGGTGGACTTAGAGGGAGACAAGCTTGAGAAAGTTGACTTTCTCAAGTGGGTTGAATTCCTAATCACAAAACTAGGAATGTGACAACATTAGGAAGTGGGTTAGGATAGGATTAAGATTAGGATTAGGCTTAGCATGGAGGGAATAGGTTGGGATGGGTTTGAACCCAGGGTTAAGGTGGTTGAGATATGTTAGGCTAGGGTTTAGGGGAGTATTAATGAAATGAAATATATTTAATATATTCATTCAAAAATAGGAAAATTAATTATTTAAGCTTTTGATTGCTTTAGATAATTAATTAGGACTATAGCCAATTAATTAGATTAATTTAGGCTAGAAGATAGGCTTTTGCAAGTGATTTAAATATAATAGAGATTTATTTAATTCCTTTTAAATTAATTACCTTAGCCAGGTATTGATTTGAATTAATTTGTGTTGAATTGATTGGTTTTGATTGGCTAAGATGATTAATAAAATTTTAGTGATTGAATCACTTAGGAGATTAAACTTGATTTGAATGAATTATGCCAGCCAATTGAAGAGTTGTCTGGACATAATTGGGGGTATGATCACACTTAGGGTAAATATGGTCTATGGTCAGAACATACCAAATCCATGTGGTTACAAGTGGAAGGACAGGGGCTGCCCTAAGCAAAAATCCCCTAAGACACATGTTATCTTTAAGTTATTGAAATGAAATGAGTAATCAAAATCTCTCTCTCTCTCTCTCTCTCAATTTAATTTTAAAATTAAAATTTAGTTTACCAAAAAAATAAAAAATAAAAATCTAATATAATTACAATTTAATTTAATTTAATAATAAAAAATAAAATAAAATAATTTTAATATCTTTTGATTATTATTTCTATTTTCTAAGAAAACATAAATAATTTAAATGAGGCTTTTACTTAATGAAAATTAATCTTAAGAAAAAGAATTAAAATATATTTAAAAACAAAATAGAATATTTTAATATCTTATATTGATTATTTTTTAAAATATTATTATTCTATAAATTTTAATAAGACAAATAATTATAAATTTAATAGATTCTAACAATTTTTTTATAGGTAAAAGGCCGAGGCCAAACAATTTTTATTAATGATAATAAACTTATTTACAACCCACCTCACTAGAGGCACCAAAGGAAAGAGTGGGCAAGAAAACCTCCCATCTTACCTTCAAAAATACAAAAGTTCCATTATTACATCATTTACAAACTTCCCTACTTACAATCTAACAAAATTTAGTTATTGTTTATAAATATATAATTGAAATTAACTCTCTCATCTTACATCCTTGATTCTCCTCAATTGCTAACCACCAATTTCAATAAGATTGTTCACTTCATATCATAAATATCTTTCACATAATTACTTAAAGAAATTAGTTCAATAAGTGAATTGTTCACTTCATATCATAAATAAATATCTTTGACATAATTACTTAAAAAAATTTAGTTCAATAGTATTTTTTAACGACCTAAGAAGATTTGCTTTTTTCACATAAACAATACTATGATAGAGTCTTTATGCAAATTCCCAAATTGATATCAACAAATTCCACTGTTTGGCAACGTTGTGCAAGCTATCTACTAGAAAGTTTTAGTTTGATCCCCCATTTGATATTTGGTTCGTTCATTACAAGGCTCTGCTATATTTTTTGAAAATACTGGTCGTCGAGATTACTTGAAGATCATGGCCGGAAAGCTCTCTGCTTTATTTTCCCCATTATTTTTCAGCCAAGCAAGAATAAATTTTAATGTGAGGCCGCTCAGCGTCCTTAGCGAGCACACTGCTAAATGGATGCAGGTACCATTGGATCTCTCCCGCTTCGTTTGTTTTTTGTTTTTCTATTTATTAACTTTTATTTCATTTTGTCTGTCAATTTGCGGTTTTCTTTATTCCCATAGTTTGACCCTAGGGATTCGATTTCTCAACTACTCAGAACACTCTTCATCTCATTTCATTATTTTCGGCGGGTCGAGCCCTTGAGATTCAATCTCGCGATCACTCAGAACAATTCTGTTCACGTCCAAATCATCTAATAGCGGGTTAAACCCTTGGCATTCGATCTGGTGATCACCCGAATGCAATTCAGACCTGATTAAGTCAACATTAAACATGAGATACATTCAGTTGTTCGAGAACAACCTTTCGGAAATTTCTTATCATGGAAATAATTGTTGGAGATAATTATGTTTTAGGGAAACGATTGATTGCAAATAAAGTGGGGAAAAACAGGGTTTCGTGTTTTCTATATATTGATTATTGGAGTATTGGACCGAATTGGGCTAAATGAATAAATTAAGGATAACATAAAACTAAGAAGTTTGATATGTGTCAACAAAATATTCGTTGGATCTTTTTTTCTTTTTTCTGGGAAATAGTAAAAACCCATGTATCAGAAAAAACCCATGTACAAAGCAATTTGCTGAAGATGCTAGAAAAAACCCCATTGCCGTCGAGAACTCGTAATTAAAAGATTGTATTTGATTCGATAGGGGTTTTTGCCAAGTCTGGTGTGGGACAGTATAGTTGCGAGGTGGAGTAATTGGAATGATGATCAACAGCTTTTTTCAACTGCTTTCAAACTCTCCTGTGCATGCTTCAGGCATTAATGCTGCAGCGAATATTTTTAAATAATCCAGATTGTGGAGGCTGGATGCAGTCTCCTGTTTTAATTTTGACAAGATATATAGTATATACCCATTAGCATGTTTTTGAAGCCATATGTTTTTTGATTTATCTTAGATTGATGCTCAATTTCCTGTTTGTTGTTAAATGCCACGTGTGATTGTTTCCTATCTTACAAAACCATAAAATATGTAGCAAACTGAAAGTGACCTATGTATTGGCCAAAGTTGTTTGACAAAGCCAAGAATTGTTTTCAACTGTGTAGAAGCATTTTGAGGGTTCATATATAGAGCACACAGGAAATGCTCAGGAGGGGGGGGGGTTGGTGAATCAGTATTTCAGAACTTTTAAACTTTTAAATGCATGAAACCACATAAAACATAAAGAGAACAACCATCAAGATGCAAACACCAAATTTCTTGTGGAAAACCCTTTCGGGTAAAAATACTACGGTATATAGTAGCTTTCACTAACAATATGGGCAGCAACCCAGATTACATAAGTGAGCACCAACTCTCTTCGAAGCACCAACTCCGATCAGGGGAGGCACCAACCTCAGTTTGAGCAGCAACTCAAGAAAACTCTGTAGAACACATACAGCTCCTTCAAAAATCTTCAACTCAACATCACATATTTTTCAATCCCCTGCTCGGTCTCAGACCAAGAAAAACACACCTGATAGCTGCTATAGCTCTGTATGGCATTATTTGATTTCACAATCTCATGCATTTATCGATTCAATAAAATGCTTGACCCAATAAGGATAAAAATTAAAATGGCAGTCACAGCAGAAAGAGGATATATTTCTCAGCCACAACCCTCACGTTTTCTTCTATCCAAACTTTCTCATAGCACATACTCATGTCCTTTTTGATTTATGGCAAACACACCATTTTAGCAGTCCTCCCGTTTTCCTCGCACATTAACCATTACAAAATTCGCAGCTCACAAAAACACCAAGCAGTCCACACTTTCATTACCTACACATCAATACACCAGTCTACTTCATGTTGTCACATCGGTTCCTTACTTTCTTTGATCCTTCGAAACTATAGTTCAGTATATTTTAAAAACTGAAATCGTTTTATCAACAATAGATATTTCACTAACCAGTCTTTTATAGTAAAAATCAATACAGCATACAATATACGAAATGAAAAACCTCTGCCCAGAATAGCTGCACGATAAAAAAAAAATGCCCAGTCAAAAAAAAATCAACGCACTACTTTCATTAATTCACACAACTTTCATTTTTTTTTCTCCAAAAATGCCCATCCAATAGCTAAATTCCCATCCGTTCACTCTGTTTTTCAAAACGACTAAGGACCAGCATCCTGTCTCTGCTCCACAGCAAAACTCCACGTGCCCTGTCACGTGCTATAAAAAAAAATTAATGCTGCATGCACAAAAATCATCGCCTCCAATTATTCAGTATGCTGTTTTAATAGCAATCTTTTAAAAGGACTCTATCCTCGAACATAAATATTAATTTTTCTGCATTACGCCCTACTACTGATTACTTCCAGGAAAAACGATTATTCAGACTTTAATTAATTGAAGGTGTTACACAGCCCTACTCCCACTCACGTGCCATAAATAGGAAGAACTAATAAATAAAGCTGCCACATTTAAATTTTGCTGAAGCAATCCAAAACGTAGATAATAAATAGTTAGTACTTAATTGATCGAGCCTCTAGAATATTCAACCGGTGACATGGCAATCTGACATGGCAGGCAAGTAGACAAGCAGGCAGCTTAAGCAGACAGTCAACTAGCTCAAGCTCACAGCCAAGTAGCTCAACCAGACAGCTAGGCAGCTCAAGCACGCAACCAAGTAGCTCAAGTAGTTTAAGCAGACAACTAGACAACTCATTTAAATTCTCTGTTCCTTTGTGTAATCCTCCGAAGTTTATACGACCTTGATCATCAACCTTTGACATTAATGACAACATACTCAACACCATAATGGCCAAAATATCTCAAATGCCTTTTCAGATTTAGGTCTCAAGCATGATTTATAGAAAAGAATCATGAAAATATGAACCAAACAGTGTAGTGTTTTGTTTTGTGGCCACTCTTTCAACACACATTTGTTAGAATCTGTTTCATTAGATAGTCCCATTGTTCACTTGTTCTTCAAGAACATGAGTAATGCTCAAATTCATTCCCATTATGTAGCCCTTCTGGCAATTTGTTCTTTTGTGTCTGAAATTTACTGATACTCAGTAAACTGAACTTCTACATTTGTGGCTCATACAGGAGGATGTTATGGATGAATCTACAATAATTAGTTAAATGTTCCTTTTGCCTGTAATTGGATTCTGTATATTTGGACTTCACTTCATACAATTTAAGTTTGATGTTCCTTTTGAATTTAATGATTAATCTCATTACAGAAAATTTGGAGATTGTATATTCTGCAATGATTGCTGTTGTGGTTAAGCAGGTAGCAATGAATCATATATCAGTTTATGCGGGAAGAGAGTTAATAAAGTGTCATGTGCCCACAATAATAATAAATCATTTAATTTAAAGGAAATAACAATTATTAAATTAAAATAAGGAAAACAGTTCTAGACAACAATCTCCTAGAATAAAAGATAATTAAATTATAATTAAGGTTCAAGAGTTGTGACTCTTTCAAAAGGGCAAAATAATAAAAAGGCATAACTCCTTCCTCATATGGGAAGATATAAAAGGGACAAGGATTCATTTGAAATGGGCATCCAAAAAGGATCAAGGAAATAAAAAGGAAATAAGTGTTTGTTCTGTAATCAGAAAAGGAGGAATCAGAAGTACAGATCTGATTTAAATAAGAAGTGCAGATAAGATTGTGAAAGGTTGTGTCCCTTTCAAAGGGCAGAAATAATAAAGAGTTGCACTCTTTCAAGGGTCCTAATGGTGAAAGGTTGTGTCTCCTAGCAAAAGGCATTTATGATAAAAAGGTGTGACCTCTCCCTAACATTGAGAGATATAAAGGGAAAAAGGTCCATTTGAGGAAAGGGGGCAGATCAGATAAAATAAGGAATGGAATACACAACAGATTCAAATACATATATTGTGGTCTTGGAATATATGCATAAATACTGGAATTCAGATTTATATGACAGTCATGCTTAATTTCACTTATATACATATACATTTGTAATTGTTGGCCCCTGTTTGATGTTAATGTTTGTAGCCACAGTCGTATGATCAATGATTAGAACAATTATTTATACTTATACTTTGACTAATAATAATATATTATATTATTATTAATCAATATATATATAATATTATTCAATTATAATAAAGATCAATTCAATAATAATAATAGGCTATTATTATTATTATTATATACTTTATTGAATAAGGCTGATTAACTAAATGTATATTATTATTATTAAAGCTGATTAATAATATATTAATAAATTAATAATAATATGGAACTTATGAATTACGTTAATGAAGAGTTGCGGCTCCTTGTGAGAGGCATGCCCTTTGGAAGGCACGCCTCCTCGCTAATCTATATATGCTCCAAAGATATACGATCTGAGAGCACATAGCAATAAGATAGTGCAAGTACCAGTTCATATATCTCCATTTAAACAACATCGAAATTTCTACTCATTAAAATCTAACTCTTTAACATGGTATCAGAGCCACGGCGAGGAAAAGATCGAATCAGATTATAGGAAAGAGACATTCGATGGAAGCAATACACAAGAGGAAGATGGATTCAGCGACCAATATATAGAGAGCAGTGAATGAGAAGAAACATAGAATAGCTATTACAAGTACCAATACAAACAGATAAAATAAAATCGCCATGGCTTTGTTTCCAAGATTCATTACTGGTGTTTTGCGGAAGCTTTGCAAAGTCTAGACGGGGTGATGAATGATATTCATTACTGGCGAGCCACTGGCTGTGTACGGAATCTTCTGGATGACATTTCTGGCCGCAGTTGTGTGCGCGGCTTGTCAATTGGCTTTTACATCTGCAATATTTTCGAGAAGGGGAATTGGAAATATGGTGAAAAGTGAAGTCTTTGTTCATGTGCCTTTGGACATGCTGAGAGATGTCATAAGTTTGCCAGTCGCCCTGTTCAAACCATCAATCATGGATTGGTAATTTTATGGGGTAATGATTGAACATTGTCAAAGACAAAAGTGACATTGTTGTTGTATCCTTTGTGGTGATGTGGAGTATTAAGAATTAAGTGGAATAGAGGACTCGAGATTTATGTGAAGAATCTAAGGTTTGGCGTGTGAATTTAGCTTCCCATGGTTGATAGTCTTTATAGTTGCAAGCATAAACCATGGTCGATAGTTTATATTTTTGGCATGGCGTGATTCGAACTAAAGAAGACAAATCTATGCACTTGGCAATAATATTCTAAAAAGAAGATTAAGATTATGATAGTTGATTCTATAATTAAAAGATTAATAATATAAAGAAATAAAACGATAAATTCATAGCAAAAGTGATGGCCAACTCTATATGGTAGCCAACTACATCTCCATTAAAGGTTGTCAATATGTTAATGTCGATAAACATTGAGGTGGCGGTTCATGTTTAAGTTAATAAAAATTAAGGTGGTGGCCAACTTATATACAAAGAGGTTTGATTTCATTATTTATTATTTTAAAAAGACAACTCTCTATGTTAAACAAGCGGGTTAGTGAAGAATAAGACATGTGTCTTCTAGGAATGACTATTCCAAAAGGCATGAACTTTAAAAGATACATATATAGAGATTGGAAATGAAAGTGAAAGGTGTTGGGTGTTGAGTTATAACACCATCAAGTAAATACACCAAGGAGAGTCATATACGAGATTGTAATTGCAGATTTGTGAAGGTAAGATGAAAATGTTATGGACAAGTTTGCCATATGGATGATTGGAACACTTTTTCATTGCTGAGGAAGTTTGTCATTTGTGTCAAAGGCAATATTAATGAAGATTGTCATCATTAATGTTAAAGGTGTATGAGCGATAGCATTGGTTTGATTGGCACTAACATTGAGAAGTTCATAAAGCCACTGACCAAAAGACGGATTGATAGCTTACAAGAGTATAAGGCAAGTGGGAAGAGTAAGATATTCTTGGACGAACGATGGTTGAAAATGATATAGTCTTCAAGACAAAGATAAGGCTACTATTAGATGCCAACATGAGCATGGAGACGATGTCATTATGGTGTTGCCCTCCCTAGTCTTGACTACCTTGAAGATGAATTTGCTAAAAATGAAGTTTTGGATTAGAATGATTCAAATATAAAAACTTGTTTTATTTTAAGCAAGTGGTCAATGTTATAATCAGGAAAGCAACAGACCAAAGGCAACGAGCTTAGTTACAAATAAATTAAACAAATATTATGTTTATTTGAGTTTCCCAACACATATCAACTACCCACAAATAGATTGATTGGCAATTAGAAGAAATCTGGAAGTATTTTACACGAAGGAAATATGTGCTCTCCGATATGTGATGTGCACTGCATAACAGGATGTGTATGATGATCTGATCGTGTCATGTGTTTGCAAAGGATGTTCTGTGTCAAAGAACAAAGGTTGCAATGGTAATGGTAATGCATATCAAAAGTTTATGGTCTGCTGGCTTAAGGTACGTGGTATGGCCATGAACCCATGGAACATCCTCATGGTGGAGGAAACCACCATCATATAGGACCTTTCATTGGAGCAACTTGCATCATGATGACTTGCATCTACTCGTGAATAATGAGATAAGTACTTTTATTATGGTCTCTTGAGTACGTTTATTTGTTTTTTGTAGTCACTCTCTTATATGTATTCATGCATGTACTACAAGAGCTATTTGCCTTGATCTTTTCCTTTGTCTTCGGGGATGTTCTAGCAGGAAAAGAAGAATGGTGCATTAGATATACTACCAAAGCATTGTGCAAGACTCGATCTTATGAAAGTAGCTCCAAAATGATCTTGGATCAATTACTTTCATGTCATAAATGGATCATGCTAGATGATGTGAGTCTTTTGGAGAAATATATCTTCTATGACTGGGATCGTGTAAGAAGGGCATCCTTCTGTGATAGATGAAGCAGCTAGAGGATTTGTTTAAATTGACTATCGAGGACTATATTGGTTCAGAGGGAGAAGATCATGTCGAGACGACTTCTCTAGTGACCAGGAAACTGTAGCAATCAAGAAGGAGTAGATGGTAGATTTGAAATACATGGTTGTGACATTCTTAGTGCTTTGCTTGGAACCAACAAGGTAGCAAAGCAAGAACCTTATGAAACTCTTGTGACCCAGCTCAGGACTAGCTCTATGATGTGCCAACATAAGAGATAAGTATTTCATACTCTTGAATAATGTTCCCTAGTTCATGCTATAACATTGGGATGACAAATCTTGTATGCTTCTATGTTTAGTATTTCCCTTCAAGATAGCTTAGTTTTATCAACTATTTGTAATTTCTCTTTGGAATGCCTTCAGGACAGATCAAGAAGCATAAGAAATTGCATTCAAGGGAAAGAAAATTTGATACTTGCAGTTATGGAACTAAATTGAAGATGGACATCAAATTTAGAGGGAGACTGACAATCTATCAAAGGCAACCTTGGATGAGGAGGTCAGAAGGTTGATATCACATTTAGAAGAAGTCTGACATTTCATCTAAGGCAACCTTGGATGAGAATGTCAAGAGGTTGATGCATGTACTTGAAGCTTCAGATGGAAGCCACATTATCATGAATGTTTGGTGTGGCCAAGCCTAGGGATAAATCCACAGTTTTTTACATTCACTCATGTTACTATGGAATCAGAAAAGTACATTTGTGTATGAGAAACTACCTCTATGAATAATGTTGTGATCAAAATTTTAACATGGCGTAAATGATCATGTGCCAGATGATGAGAGTCTCTTGGAGCAAGACATTTTCATGATTAAGACCATGTATGCTTTCGTAACAGAGGGAGCTACTAGAGGATCTGCCAAATTGATCTTTGAGGATTTTGATCATAGTGATTCTGAGGGAGTAGACCATGGAGAGAAGGTTTCTTTAGTATTTAGACAAGGTACTTTACCATTGAAGAATGGACGACCGATATTCTCACCAAGCCTCCTAATGTTTGTAGAATTTGAGACTAGCTTAGAGTTGTGGAGAACGAAGCCCTTGCTAAAAGGGAGTCTTAACATCAGTGATTTCTTGAAATGTACTTTATTGGATTCTTCTCTATGAGAGAGAAGTTTAAAGTGAAAGCCTTGTTCCACCCTCTGGGAGTAGCCATGGTGGATCCACCCCTTGATATGTTTTATGGTAGATGTCATGTGTGTGACTCCATGACTTTATTGGCTTATGGCCCCCCTGTGAACATCGTTGAAAGGTGACGACTTTTCAATGATGAACACTTGTAATTGGTTGATATTGTAAGGTGATGACTTTACAATGATCAACTTCACTATCATGAGACGTGATATCCGTGGACATGTCATGATAGTTAATATCTCTTAGGACATTATGGTAGATATCATGAGACTTGATATCATTAGATAAACCATAATGATTTTTCAAGAGATAATCATGGTGGATATTATGCGACTTAATATCCGTGGATATGCCATGATTAGATATCCATATGGTAGGTATCATGAGACGTGATGCCAGTGCACATACCATAGTTATGGATATTGCTGAGAGTTATGATGAATATCATGTGACTTGATATTCTTGCTCATGCCATATCTCCATATATCACGATGAGGTGATATCTTTTCTTCTGCACGATAAATGGACTTATTGTGTTTCATTTTTGGATAGATTTAATCCTCCCTAGCCAAGAGATTTATTCTTTATGGAAATTGTGAGCATTTGGTGAATATCATAAGAGTTGAAGACCATTGCTCTTGATATCATGAGATGATATCGTTGTGATGAATATCATAAGTGTTGATATTTGTAGAACATAACCTATAAATGTCATGAGATGACATCCTTATGATGAGTGTCATAAAATATGTGTATTACATTGTGATAATACTCTTTCCACACTAAGTGTGGTTCTACTATATTTTTTGATCATCCTCCCTAACTAAGAGGGAGTGTTAATGTTTGTAGCCACAATCGTATGATCAATGATTAGAACAATTATTTATACTTTTACTTTGACTAATAATAATATATTATATGTGTACATATATATTATATTATTATTAATCAATCTATATATATATTTAATATTATTCAATTATAATAAAGATCAATTCAATAATAATAATATGCTATTATTATTATTATATACTTATTATTGAATAAGGAACTAAATGTATATATATATATATATTTTTTATATTAAGTTTATTTAAGCTCCCATTTCGGGAATCAAACACAAGATCATACTATTACAAAGAGAAGCAGCAACCGCTGCACTGCAGGCCAATGCCTAAATGTATATTATTATTATTAAAGCTGATTGATAATAATAATAACCGAACTTATGAATTACGTTAATGAAGAGTCGGGACTCCTTGTGAGAGGCATGCCCTTTGGAAGGCATGCCTCCTCACTAATCTATATATGCTCCAAAGATATACGATCTGAGAACACATAGCAATAAGATAGTGCAAGTACCAGTTCATATATCTCCATTTAAACAGCATTGAAATTTCTACTCATTAAAATCTGATTCTTTAACATGTGAAACTCGGCCAAATTTAAACTTTTAAAGCCCTGCCACTGTCTCATGGGTAATGACTTGTGAATGGGCTAATCTGCATGTGCTGAAAGATGCCCTCTTCCTTATATACCAAAATTACACATCAAAATGCCCTGTGACTGAGTTCCAATTCAATATTGCAGTTGCTTATTTTAACAACAATCAAATACGTGCAGACAATTATTAAACATATTCATAGATATACGGTATACCATATGACCTTTCTTAACAGCAAACATGAGTTCGGAATTTATGTTGAATGAATTCAAGATACAGTTTGACCTCAAGCTCCAGTAATAAAAGATTGCTCAGATTTGTATTAAGCTCCAGGTACAATCGATTCATTAATACCCAGCGTTGCGAGTCGCTGGTATCAATCAATCTACATTCAGGTATAGCAGTAGTATGCAGTGTTTAATCACAAGCCCTTCTGTTTCAAACACTCACAGCTCTGTATTGATTGGACGAGACTGTCGATTGGCTGGAATCTGGAGACTGATATCTGCTCAGAATTGAACAATGACGAGTCTTCTAAAGCGATGCCCTGGAAGTATGCATTCCACTGCAAACAAGGGTACTGCGCCATAATTCCTTCCTCACAAACTGAGAAGAACTGCTTCCCTGATTCCACCCAGAGACCAATGCTGGAAAGAAGACTCACAACCTTATTCAGCGATTTTGTTGTGGGCTGTTGGATTAATCTTTACCTACGACTTTGTATTATCTAATGTAGCAACAGAAATATTCAATGCCTGCCTGCAATCCGGATTTTAACCTTCGATATACAATAGTCACGACTATATATAATCCCCCAGGTCAGAAGACTCTTAGCAATTATTAATAATATAATAGCCTCCCTAATTATTTATCACAATATTGAACTGGAGATAAAATCATAAATGTATAAAGCCTTCACACAAATAAATCGGTCCCGCACCAATTATTTCATTAATCTTCAGCCTTCACTATTTGCGATCATCATCAAATACTTCAGTAGAGCAAACAACAATATTAATCGCTCTTTTCAACTTACTTTGCCTCCCGTCAAAACATTTTATATAATATCTTTATTTACTTAACCAATATTAAAGGAGCTGTAATTATGAGAACTCACATTTAGCATTATACTTTAGAAGTTAAGCTGTCCAGTGCCTGATAACCTCTTCTGCCTAAGCATTTATATTTATTCCTGAATCAAAACATCAAATTTGTCTCCAAAGGAGACTTCACAAATTTGCCTAGATGTAGACTCCGTAGCGAATTGACCCCTTAGGAAGAGCTAGGTTTTCGTCTCCAGAAATCACAAACGTTTATCAAATCCAAAAGCATGCCTTATTTCCTCCATCTAGCCTCCTTAGAACTCCAAGAAGATTGTAGAACAATAGGCCAACTTGGCCGACTAATTACATTTGGAGAACTTTATTTAATAAAATGATATTTTATAATATTAGATTATTTTATTATTATTTAATTAATAATTAATATTAAGTCATCATTTAAATATTTCATTTATTTTTGACAGCTTAATAAAAATTAATTTAATTAATATCATTTTTAAAATTGGGGACATTACAGTCCTCCCGGCCCAAACATTACTTGTCCTCAAGCAATTCTTCTACATCACTAGGATCCCAAACCCACCGTAGGGGCCATTATGAAACCCACTGAAAGCTCTTTGTTGCACCATGATTGCAAGTACTTCCTTAACTCTTCTGGATGCAAGCTGAAAGGCCCTCTGAATGACATCAACAAACTCGCCAATACAATTCTGGCCTTACAAAAACTCCGTTGCACTACTTTGATATACACACAACTATGCCATAAATTGTGAAGCAGCAAACCAAGATCAATGTGTGATAATGCATACAACATACCAGTGTCTCGATCCCAAATCCATCGATCATCCAAGCTGAAAAGAGATGGATGTCTCTTGCTATGAATACACCAACAATCCTCCATCTAAACTGGTAGATTATCAAAATGAGGTGAAAAGTACTCTTCACATAAGCATAGAAAAGCATACTAGTCCATCGAACGCTGCTGTTATAAATCAGGCCAGCACCATACCAACTGAAAATCAGGCCTAAGTTGATGTCAGTAATGTCTCCTACACCATGTAATGATTTAGTATCCATCTCATGCCAATTATCAACAATGCAATCGTGATCCCACACACTCCAACACAACCAACGAGCTGATGTAAGCCATGACAATTTTGAAGATACTAGAACCAGCCAAGTAGGACAGTCACCCACCATTAAAGTTTCTATGTTATTTGACTCAAGTCCCAACATTAGGACAGCTGCATACCCAAAAGAAGTTGTGTCACAATCAAATCTGCATTATGGATGTCTTCATATGTAAGGGATGCCAACTCATGATTCTGCATTGGTAAGGGACTGCTATTCCAAATCAAGAAATCAGTCCTTTCCTGGTGCCTTCCTTCAACTGCTGATACAAAGTCAGACTGTGAGCAATCTAAATTTTCAACTTTTACTTCATACTTATCAATCCACTCTTGAGTGTCCTCAATGCAAGGTTCATGTGCTAACAAAAGACTGCTGGTCAAACTCAGAAAATCAGAATCATGCTCATGCCTCTTTGGAGTGTCTTCGTGGTCATTTATTGCATCTTCTTACAAAGTAGGTTGCTTCTTCATGAGTGTTGGTCTATGGGGTGTGTCCAGCTGAAGGTCACATTTTTTCCTAGCTGGCCTCTTTGTCATAAAACTGATCCATACGTGCACTTCATTAACTGTTATGTTTCTCGCCTCCGACCAACTCCATGGTAAATTATCCAGGACGAACCAAACATTATCAAATTGTAGGATCTTCTTGTTAGGCAATCTTTTAGTCTCAACAATCATCTCTCTAAGACAATGTGCCTCATATGATGTTAACAACTATTCCTCCAATGTAATCAAATGTATGAAACAAGGGAAATCAATGTCACTAAGGGTTGTCGTACCTTGCATGTAGTTGGAATCTATAAACTCCTCCTCACGTCCTTCATTGTTACCTGACCCAAAAGTGATCTCACCAATCCCATAGCTGCAAGCCAACTCTTTATGTGAAGATTGTGCCAAAATATAGGTATTCTCCTCGTTCAAATCTCCAAGTGGCTGGTTAATGATTGCATATTCTTCAACTTTGTGATCATCGTGAAAACTCAAGGGTGCAACAAATGACTCCTCTTGATAAACATTCTCACATGGCAGAAGTGAACTTGTGGACATGGTTTCATCTTCTTTGGGATTCCCACATGACAACTGATTCTTGCCTTCCACCTGATCATTTGTAGGCTGCAAATTACATGGAGGCAAATCCTCTACCTTTTTTATCCCTTCTTCAATGGTAACTTGTGAGTTTTCTTCTTTCAAGAATGTTCCTTCTGGCTTCAACTCGTTACTCCTCTCATTCATTTTAGATTCTCCACCCAACTTGTCTTTAAGACAATACCCCATGCTACCTTGATCTTGACAATCCTCTGATTCATCATACTCAAAACCTATGTCTTTGTGAACCCTTGTATTGGATGAATCAACCTTTGATTTCATTTTAGCTGGAAGATACTTGCTAAATTTTGCCATCAACTCTTCTCTCTGTTGAAGGGTTTGCTCCAATTTTGATAGGCATTCTAACATACTCGCATATGTTGTTGTCATCTTTCTTCTGAAAGTGAGAATCTTCTGCAAGTCTGAAGATAACCCTCAGGTTGGCAAGATGCACAACTCTGATACCACTGAAAGATACCCTCTTCCTTATATACCAAAATAACACATCAAAATACCCTGTGACTGAGTTCCCATATAATTCAATATTGTAGTTGTTTATTTTAACAACAATGAAATATGTGCAGACAGTTATTAAACATATTCATAGATATACCATATGACCTTTCTTAACAACAAACATGAGTTTAGAATTTATGTTGAATGAAATCAAGATATAGTCTGACCTCAAGCTCTTGTGATAAAAGATTGCTGAGAATTTGTATTAAGCTCCAGGCACAGTTGATTCATTAATACCCAACATTGTGAGTCGCTTGTATTAATCAATCTGCATTCAGGTATAGCAGGAGTATGCAGTGTTCAATCACAATCCCTTCTGTTTCAAATGCTCACAGCTCTGTATTGATTGGACGAGACTGTCGATTGGCAGGAATTTGGAGACTTATATCTGCTCAGAATTGAACAATGTTGAGTCTTCTAAATCGATGCTGTGAAAGTACGCATTCCATGTAAAACAAGAGTACTGCTCCAATAATTCTTTCCTTGTGAACTGAGAAGAACTGCTTCCTTGCTTCTACCCAGAGACCAACGCTGGAAAGAGGACTCACAACCTTATTCAGCGATTTTGTTGTGGACTGTCCGGTTAATCTTTCCCTTCGACTTTGTATTATCTAATGTAGGAACAAAAATATTTGATGCCTGCCCGCAATCCAAATTTTAACCTTTGATATACAATATTCACGACAATATATAATCGCCCAAGTCAGAAGACTCTTAGCGATTATGAGTAATATAATCACCTCCTTTGTTATTTAATATTTATCGCAATATTAAACTGGAGATAAATGTATAAAGCCTTCACACAAATTAATCGGCCCCACACCAATTATTTCATTAATCTTCAGCCTTAATTTGTGGTCAAATACTTCAATAGAGCGGAACAAAAACATTAATTGCTCTTTTCAACTACCTTTGCCTCTCGTCAAAACATTCATATAAATATGAGAACTCACGTTTAGCATTATACTTCAGAAGTTAAGCCGTCCAATGTCTGATAACCTCTTCTGCCTAAGCATTTGTATTTATTCCTAAATCAAAACATCAAATTTTTCTCTAAAGGAGACTTCACAAATTTGCCCAGATGTAGACTCCGTCGCGAATCAACCCCTTAGGAAGAGCTAGGTTTTTGTCCGACCCTTCTGTCAAACTCCTAAAGGTTTAAGTCTTCAAAATCACAAACATTTATCAAATCCAAAAGCATGCTTTATTTCCTCCATCTAGCCTCCTTATAAAGAACTCCAAGAAGAATCTAGAACAATAGGTTGTCTTGGCCGATTTAATTATATTTGGAGAACTTAATTTAATAAAGTGACATTTTATAAATTTTTATCATTTTATTATTATTTAATTTAATTAATTAATATTAAGTCATCATTTAAATATTTCATTTATTTTTGACAAATATTAAGTGCGCTCGAGCTGGAGTAGTACTGGGATGGGTGACCTCCCGGGAAGTCTCGGTGCTTCACCTCTGTGAGCATCACCTAGATCCAATGAGTGCTAAGTGTTCCATTCATTCTCATGAGAGAT
>MU226460.1:706733-746163 GCA_018584345.1 Thuja plicata
TTGGTTCCCCAACTCTCGCAAGCGGCGACGTCTTGCTTCCTGTTGTTGTTGGCCAAGAATCCGCACTCCGGCTTCTTCTTCAGTTTCTTCTCCGGGTCTGCGTTTAGGATATTTGTTTGGAAGCAGGGGCATGAATTTATCAAGTGGACCAAATCTCTAGCCAGGAGTCGAGGAACTCCGCCAGGTAGATCCTACACATTGGTGGTACCGAAATCAGTCCGTACTGTGGTAATATGGAACCGCTCTCTCGGCTTCCCTTTCCACGTACCGAACTATCCAGGCTACCCCCCACGTGTCTTGATCTTACCTTGGTATTCCCTCCTCTGCACTATGACCTCCAGGTCCGAACTTAGGCAGCGGCGCCAAAATGTAGAATGGTTATTATTCCACAATGTACAGAACAACACAACACATTCAATAGAACAATACAATATATATTCAACATATACTCAGTGATACCAACAAGACATTTACCAATAATACAATTAATTACCAATACCAATGAGATGCACAGAACACCATACCAGAATACCAAGATGGCCAGGAAATGTTTATTCTATATTTATTACCAGCAAAACCATAAATCTTACAACAATAAATCAAAGTCTTATATAATAGTCGGTTGGTTGGGGAAACCAACTGACGCATCTCCTCGCTCCTAACTAAGTCTAATACAATATTACTTTATTCCGTACTACAGAGACGTTCATGTTTGAGATTTGCCTACGCAAAATGGAGTCTTAAGATATATTATTGCTATCCATCAAAGCATATTTGCAGTTTCGAGGCAATGTAAATTAAACAATTGCGAAATACGCACAAAATGGATTTCACAAGGAAGCTCTTAAAATATTTGGATTAACGGAGCACTCTCGTATGCATCATAACATTGCAAGTTTTGTTATTATGATCCATTTGGACCGGTGGTGACTATGTGGGCTTATTCCCTGGATATATGTAAATGGCAATTAATTGTTTTATTAGAAACTTTCAAAAAAATGCAATTTATAGGAACAAAAAGAAATGCACTGCATGGATTTGTTGAAAAGGCTTTAGGAACCTTTCGAATCGGGTTTTTGACATGGTTCATGAACCAAGTCGAGGACCTAACGTGGCTCATGAACCACTCCTAGACGCGACGCACTGTATAAAATAGCAAAATAATTGAATTGGTTTAAAATTGGTCGGAGCTTTAACAAGTTCTTGAACTATCATCGAGCCTAATGAGAGGTTCCGAACTTCTTTGTTCCCCCTACAGTCAAAATTGAAAGCATGGGAGTTGTGATTCGCTGGGTAAATAATACAGTGTCACTACATGAAATCGCTGTACTCAGATGATCATGAAGGAGCCAGTAGAACCAATAGATATCCCAAATTGTGAAACACTTGGTGTTCAACAAGATGTCCTTTGGTCAAGACCACATTTTATGGGATCGGAGGAGCTTTCTGCAGAATATATTGGAGAAATGCTTTGATGTTAATGACCTGATCCGGTAATCTGCTCTCAAGGTTATGAAGATTATGTTTTGACAAAGTTTGGCACGTCCGGTGACTCGTGCACCATGTCTCGTGGCCTCCATGGTAGATGTACCAGAGAGAAACTCGGAAATGGCTCACTCCCTATTGATCTATATGAATGAGAATCAGTATGTCGCAAAGTATTTGAAATTTATCAAGCAATGGATAGCAACAGAGAAGAGTACAATTCTAGCAAATGACTCGAAAAGTTTGAAGAAAATCCAAAATATAAGCAGTCACTAGTGTCCCAACTTGAAAAGGCCATTGGTCAGAAGAGATTTCAAATGAAATGCCTATTGGTAGAAGACATTCATAATGATCTCTGAGGCAGATAAGATGCAAAGGAGCTACACATGTTTGATCAGAGTTTTAGTAATTCTCCCGTGTCTGAAGAAGGTTTGCAATTATCAGATGGAAGTGATTTTTCTATAGGAGGCAACTCTCTTCGTGAATTTGACTTCTATTAAAGAAGAATAGGTCTTACAAGCCACAACACAACCATTGTGTGTCTCAAAAGACTTAGGAGCTTACAAGAAAATACAAATGACACTCTATCAAGTAATATGATTGGTCAGTTTCTCGTTCCCTATTAATTACTAAGGCTTTCCCATTTAATGTGAAGAGTTTTTCTCCATTTACAATACTGTCAAAGGTCGGCCTCTTTAAGGGAACTCAAACTTGAAACATTAAAGGAAATAATAAATTTGGGATAGAGATCTTTATTGCTGCTCTTTTGAGAAAGCTTGCAATGTAGATTGTGAGAGAACCATGCTCAGAGAAACTCCTGAATAAATGTAATTGGTAGGGCATTTTTAAGAATTAAAGCAAACCAAGGTGGTATATATGAATGGGTTTTCTTGAAAAGGTTTTGGAGACTTTTGAGCAAATGTGATTGGCATCCATAAGTTAAAAATCTCAAACCTTTGTTCACATATCCTTATCGTATGGTAGAATGGAGACTTTGGAATGTGGCATGGCCATTCATTTGAGCAAAATGAAAGGGAAGTTTTGTCAGATATTATAATCAATAATGCTCCGGTTTTATATGTAAAGAATGGAAGCATACACAAGGCACAAACAAAGAACATGGAATAAGGCTGGATTCAAATGACCTTGCATACTTATCTACTAAGGCCCGAGAGCTCATCTGTCTAATTGAAAAGGAGTTCTCCGTTTCTAATTTTGGAAAGATGATGATCAATGCTGGCAATGATATTAATGAGGAAACACTTGATGCATTGAATAACATGGCAGAAAACTATTGGTTTATAGAAATAAAAGAAGACCATGTTTGTTCCTTTGGGTATGCATTATATCTTGTTGTTGGATGCACTCATGGCCCATATTTTTGATTGTATGATAGTGGATGTCTAAATGACGTAAAGTGTTCTTGCCTGAAGAATATTATTGCAGAATATACAATTGATGTTCACGATGTACAAGGTCTGTCTAAAGGGAGCCTCAAGGTAATAACTGATGTCTACTTTGAATTTTTGAATAACTTACAAACTTTGGATTTGCCCAAATATGTGAAGGCAGTAATGCGTTTGGCATACTTTTTATGTCATTGTGTTGCTCCTGGTAACCATTGTCTTGAAATTGTTACCAGATGTCACCAAGTTATAAAAATAATTTCACAAATGTTTTCTAAAATTAAGAAAATAGAGTTTCTTCTATCTCTCATAGACAACCCTGATGTATTGTCACATTCTCCAAGAAATGATATTGAGCTGCTGGAAAGTCAACTTAATATTGAGGAATTCTCCTCTGGACCTCCTTTGTTTCATGTTGATGTTATCCTGAAGGTTCAAGGTCAACTGCAACATTTCCTTACCATGCACACAGATAATTCAGTTCTTGACGATGTGGAGAAGGCTTCTGCTCATGCTGTCAGATTTTTCCAGCAGTCTCCCGAGTTACAAGAAACATTGCTTATGGACTAAGTTACTGGTTCGGGTTGGGACGGGTGCGGGTACGTGAACTTGGTACGTGGGTGTGTGAATTTTTTTTTAGGGGTTTGTGTGTGTATGGGTACGTGTGTATATATATATGCATTATATATACAAAAAAAGAGAACTATATAGAATTGTAAAACTAAATCATTTCATAGTCTTGGGTGCGCCCGGGTTCGTATTGGGTGCACTTAGGTTTGTGCTGGGTGTGCACAGGGTACATGCCCAACACTGTGGGTGCGCATGGGTTCATAGGTGTGCGAACCTTGGCACACCAATAGTGTTGGGTGCGCACAGGGTATGTGCCCAACATTGTAGGTACGCATGGGTTCGTAGGTGTGCAAACCCTGACGCACCCACAGTGTTGGGCGCGCACTTTGTTTGCACCCAACACGTACCCACAAACGCACCCAAACCCGGTTCAGGGCCTATGGGTACAAAACCTGCAACGTAGCTTATGGAAGTTGCTGAATGTCTGCTATTGCTGCTACATGTGGATTAGATAATTCATCAAGGAATTTAACTTTTCTTTGTCAAGAGGTGGAAAATCATACTGTTGGAGCTCCCGTGGAACAATGGACCAAATGGTTTCAGCATGTCGTAAAGTTAAACTATTAACTATGGAGAATTAGTCTACAGAGGTAAAGGGGCATGTGAATATTCCAACACACATGCTTTTGGGACAGCTGGCTTCAAGGAAATAGACATCAACCTTTTCAAATTTATATGGAGATACATTATTATAAACTTTGCATCAATAATGCTTTATTTTCATTGGTGGTGAGTTTTGTATTGCATTCATAAGGAAAATAAAGGAACTTACATTATATTTTTGGCTTTTTTCCAAGAATCAGTTACAAAAACTAAAAGAGCAAATGGGTTTAATCTATAAGTATGTAATTAGAGAACATTAGAGGGGTCCAAGTTCTGAAGCTTGTATGCTTTGACATATTAATCAAAAGGAGACATTTTCTAATTTCTGCTTTGTAAAAGGGAGAGAGGAGACATTTTTCTATTTCAGACATGGTTATAGTACAGGAGTTGAAAGGTCTTTGAACCATTTGCTTTTTAATCAAAGAAAGGAGGAGATGTCTTAAAACTTGCGTTTATGTATATTTCCTTTGACTGCAGATTGTGTGAGTTTTATACAGTTATTCTCGATTATTTTCCTGTCCTATTAGATCGTGTATATGTTTACTGCAGAAACTTTGAGTTCTGAGTTATTTATATATCTGGAAAGGAAATAGTGAATCTTGAACTTTGTGTCATTTGCCTCTATTTCCCCTTTGATTATAAATTCATAATTGCATTTGTAGCATGGCTATGCTCGAGTGTTAGCTTGCCTCTCTTACTTTCTAGTTAAAAACATCCCCCCAAAACCTAAATTCTATCATAAGAGGGAGTTGTACCTCTAAAATTCAGAGGAAGATCATTAATACAATGGTGATCTCTCCAACTATTTGTTAGGAGTTTGTCTTCTTATCTAGGCAAATAGAGTCAGTTTATCTGCTATTTTGAAAAGACAAATCTGTTAACTAACAGTAATACATGAAAGACCAATATAATTAATGGCCTAGTTCTTAGTCTTCCACTAATGCCTTCTTAAGGATAGGAGGCTTTTGTAGGCAGAGGCAGAGTAGTTCCTCACAAGACGGGTAAGTCCCAAGATGGGGTAAGGACATGTATTTCTGAAGCCTTGAGGGAGAAGTTCTGAGATGGGTATGAACATGTGTTCCTGAAACCTTGAAGGGCCTGCTTGTAGATGGTTTCCAAGTGCCGTAGCACAGTAATTCCACTGTCCTCTGTTAGGGTTAGGGAAGTAGTGACGACACACCCAAAATATAACACGTAGCCTCCCACTAGACATAACACTCATAGCCTAATCCGTAATGACTCACTATTGCCCCTGAAGAGGATAGGTTGGTTTTTTTAGGGAGAGGCAAAGTGATTCCTCACAAGGTAGGTTAATCCCAAGACGGGACATGGACGGGGTGTTGAAGCCTTGAGGGGGCCTACTTGTAGATTGGTTTCCAAGCGCCCTATGACAAGTAATTCCCCATCATCCTTAGGGTTGATGATTAGGAGAGAAGTAAGGAATTGGGGCTTAAGTATGTTAACTATCAAATGTATTATGAATCATTAATTGTTTCTTAATTTAATCTTATATAAATGCATAGTGATGTATGTTAATCATTGGGAATTGACACCCTCCTAGTAGGGAACAGTACAGAGACTAAGTAAATTGCCATTTCCAAGTGCAATCCAAACCCTAGTTTGAAATTTTAGGGTAAATCAAGAAAAGTCTCAATAGGGGACATTACATAAAGTGCAAACCTTTTTACCGTAGTCACCATTGTACTCATAGCCTTGTCTCTTGGCGACTTTATCTAAATGTAATATAGCCTTACCCTTATTCATATTCTCCTATGTTTTATTTCTAAAATCATCTTTGTTCCCATGAGCATATACCACATCTCCTTTTATCTATAGCCAATTCAAGAGATACTCATTTTGTGCAAGGAAAGGCAACAATGGAGGGAGATTATATTTTTTGAATGATTATGGATTCCTTAGAACTCAACCATTCCTTCATGTGTAACTTGTAGAATATTTTGATTCTTTTGCCCTAGTTTACTTATGTTTTTCCCATTGGGAATGGATAATAACATTAAGGATTCAAAACTAAAAGTAAAAAGTTAAAACATTTAAAAACTAAAACAACTAGACTAACCTCCCACTCAAGTCTGCACGAGAAGGCACCTTGTAGCCTTTTCCCGCCACAGTCAATGCAGTAACCAAATTAAGCCAATATGGATTGTCTTCCATATTGAAAGAGATGTTTTTGGAGTACCAAAAATCAGCATAAGCAATGTTTGTATGCTCATGCACCTCCCTATTCCACCCAGTTGCCGCCAATGATGGTTGTGCTCTAGGTGTTTCTATGCACAAAATAATCACCTATAGACTGTGGCACTGATGGTGGTGCTCTATTAGAAGTAGCAGAAGTGGTGGCCGAGGTGGTGGTGGATTTGCGAATACGTGGGCCACAAAGAGAGCCCACTATGCCCTCAAGTGCTTCTTTTTCTTCTTCAAGTTTGAGTGTAACACCTTGAGTTTCAGCTAATGCTTGCTTTCATGGCTAGTTTTGTCTTTTCCCTTTGCAATTTTTTCTCTTCTTGGGCAGCAAACAAGGCATTAATTTCTCTTTTTATTTCCATTGTGGCCTTCTGATAGACCCTCATGTCATGCTTAGTGATGCCTACAAGGTGGTATTTTGAGCGGTTTATGCCTCCATGAATTAGTCTTTCACACTTAATGCAAATTATGGTATTAGGCTCCGGTCCTTCAAAGGCATACTTCCAAGCTCTATCTCTAGCGCCTTTAGGGTATGTGCTTACATATCTAGATGAGCATGTGTCTATTCAAGCTATGGCAAACCATGGAGTTGGACCGGTTGTAGATCCTTCTCTATTTGTCATTAACATCAACCTTCACATACAAATTGAAACCACAAGTTAATATTTTAATAAAAACTTTAACAAACTAACTAAATTAGTTTAAATAATTTTAGACAGTTGAAACTTGAAAAAAACAATAAAAAGTGTTAGGGTTTGAAATTTTTAGAAAAAATTGTGATTCTTGAGAAAACGGCGAAATAATCAGTAAAATTGTCAAAAAATTGTGTTAAATCTTGTTCATTACACTCTAAAGCAATTTAGAGTAATTGGGAAATGCCATTATTGAGTTTCTATAAACCTAGATGCAACAAAAAGAAAGAAAAAAAATTAGAAAACTTACGTGAGAATCCGATTTTGCTTCAAAATCCACTTTAAATTGACTAAAATGCTTGCAAATGACCTTGCAATAGTTTGGGAGGCTGTTTTCTCTCTTGACCAGCAACCTAAACCAAACAAAATGAAAGTGTTTTTGCTTTTTGACATTGTTGGAATACATACATAGCTGCGGCCAAGTATTTAACTCGGACTTGCCGAGTATTTGCAGAAACTCGGTGAGTATTTACTAAAATCTCTGCAGGTTTTTGAAATTGTCTGCCAATTTTTGCTGTGACTAGAACTCGCCAGGGGAAAAAACTCCCGAGTTTTTTATTACTCAGTGAGTAATCTGTGAGTTATTCATCTATGCATCATTAAATAAAATACCAGCAATATTCTTTGTATCAATTAGTTGAATTCCAAATGCTGATATTGTAAAGAGCTTGCCTGGCTCTAATCCTCAATTAACACCAAATTCTGATTTCTCATAAATATTTCGAGCTCTTTTCCAATTAATGTTGAATTTGGAGTACAATACTTTTAATTTCAAGTTTCAAATGCAAGTAACCATTCAAAGATAAATTACAATGCATTCTATTTAATTTGAATTCGAAACTCCAATTAAATAACAATGATAATTAAACATTACACTTACCAAAGTAATGCATTAAAACCTGGAATGTTTTCATGCTGATCTGATTCCCTGACTTGCCACGACTTCCTCTCTAACTCCACACAATGATTGGCCGCAGCTTAGTAAAGAGTTGGCGGCTGCTCTAAATGTAATCATACCCTGAACTGAGCTGTTGTAGCCCTACACATGTCTTTCCAATTCCATTTGCTGAAGCAACCAGCAAACATTCGAAACTCTTCATCATTTAATACTCTCACAATTCACCAGCATTTGCTGCTGATTCAAAGTGCATAAGACAATCAAGAAATTTACAATTTCTTGTTGTAGAATTCAGACAAACCCTTATCTCCAAGCTCCCAATTCGAAAATCACCAAGAATGAATGAATAGGATAATCAATCATGAATTCGATTTCATCCAAGAAGCCTTTATAATGTCTTCATAACAAATCGAACCCTATCTTCTCCAAGACACTTTTCACTTACATAAAGACTATGCTTTATGTGCACATTTGAAATATAATAAATTATTATATTTCTTTCCACTTTAATGATGAAAAACAACCCTTTCATTAAAATAACAATATTCTGACACATAGGGTCCCTCTTTTATGAGCTTAGGATTTAAAACTTCTCAACCTGGTTCCAACGAGCTATAACACTAAGATGCCCAAAATACAATCCCAATAAAAATAGCAACCTTAGCCGATTTAATTAAATAATAATCATGATTCACCCGTCTCGCGAAAACAACTGAAGAAGCATTAGAATCAAAAGCTGACAACACAAGAGTGATCATGATGATGAAATATGATGAATGAACTTGACGAGGTGACTTACTAAAAATAGACGCTCCCTCCAAGAATCTTG
Organism: Thuja plicata; assembly: GCA_018584345.1. NCBI lineage: Eukaryota > Viridiplantae > Streptophyta > Pinopsida > Cupressales > Cupressaceae > Thuja > Thuja plicata. The sequence goes on from MU226460.1 coordinate 715,479, forward strand.
GAGCCCAAACCGGAAGCCGGAAATTAAATTTGAGAGCATCATATAACTCCTCTAAATCATCTGAGCTCCGTGGAACCAACTGTTGACTTACTATAAATAGTAAGTCCCTCAAAACGGGGCCACAACCCACAAGTGGGTCCTCTAATCACCAGTATTAGCCTACAAGGACCCAATGATAGGCTACTAACTCCAATGCTTGCTCAAAATGGGGACATTACATATATCAAATGTTACCCAATAGACTCAAATTTCAGCTGTGTTCGGGTCTAGAGTAACTTGCTGATTGTTGGCTTTAGATAACATGCATGATAATAAACCTACATATGCAGATGCTCTCAATAACAAACTAGATGAAGTGGGGGTACCACTCAGTCAGGACATTGACATAAATAAGAAAAGGAAATTACAACTAACTAGATGAAGTGGGGGTTTGTCACCATCACTGCTCAGTTAGTTACATTACCATAGAAAATACCATAACATTACAAGAGAAAGTCTTTCTTCACATCAAGCATATGATAACTCAATAGCAATATCAAAAGAGGTATGACTAGCAAACTGAAATCAGACTTCTGATATGAAAATCAGATCTGAAATTATCTTTAAAAATCATTAAAGTCTGCTAAAAATGTTACCAGCACTAAGCAAGGCATCATATGGACTTAGGCAATCATTTGCAATGATAGAATATGTCACAAGCTTCTCCAAGTCGGCTCTAACACTCTTTGTTTGTGAACATCAGCATTAAACTCAGTTGAAGACCACTTTCCAATGCTCAAATAACTGTCTTAACCTTTCCTTACCATAATTATTTCAGTTCTTCCCCAAAGATGACAAATGACCACTCAAAATGCATTGTCCAACAAAAAGGAATACTTAGAAATAATGCCCAGAATGATAGCAGGTCTGGTCACTGTAATATGAGCGTGGGATTGCCAGCGCGATCCAAGGATGGGGAAGTGTGGGATTGCAAGAAACATAACAAGGCCCAGTGCCAACAGCCCTTGCCACCACCATTTTCATTCAATGCTCCCCTCGCATTTCCATCCATCGATTCCTAAGCAGCACTGATTGGGAGCTTGCTGCTTTTTAGAGAGCAACAATTTTCTCTGCTGTTGGTTCTGACGTGCGACTTATCTTTACCTGAGATATGTTTCAAGCCGTTGATCGTCATCTGACATGTTAGAGGAGCTCAGATCAATACACATGGTGAATCACTATCGACACATCCACCATGGGATCACCATATGAGGTAGTTGTGGTTTGCGGAAAATAATAAGTGTAGGAGAGTACATAGGAGGTGATTGTAAGCAACACCACAGTCAGATTGATAGCTGGAACAAATAAGCTTGTTAGGGAGCATTGCATGCCCATGCAGAAGCTATAGCTGTTAGCGCTACTGAGATTTTGAGTCTTGAGATCTTCTTGTTCACGTGTCATGGCATGCTCATCATTATTTTTTCTAATAAGCGGCACAACTTTTGTGCTACCCATCTCACGTAATCGTAATCGGCACACTTTACCTTAATCAAACGATCTATAGTTTGGAGATTCCAGCTGCACAGACTGACCAATTCTTCAATGATATTTATTAATTTTGTCTAGCAAAAGATTAATACATTAATTTGGAAGGACGGTTGGATTTGCTTCAATAAGGTGAGAAAGAAATATTAGAGGCAGGAGGCAACAGATGCTGCAGGACATTCAACGACCTCTCGTCAGTAACTACCGATGGGGCCGTGATTTGCATAACTGGCAAAACTATTAAAAAACAATCCCATATATATGTAATTTGTATTGAACGAAAAGGAAGAGAAGCACTATTGTTTCATGCATAAAATTAGTCGGCTTCTGTTTGCTTTGCCCAAATTCTTTCATAAAGGTCCTCAATTTTAGTATGGTAAGCTTTGCAAAACCCAGAATTATGGTTTATTATCGCTCACCTTTGTCCTCATCTGTTGAGAGACTGTCAATTTGTGCTCCTCTAGAGTATCCTCTCACAACTCATCACTATCTTTGAGCTGATTTTACTTGGCTTTTCATCTTTGGCAGCTAATTTTTCCTTTGGAAGCTGACAAAATGACAACCATTTTATTACTTGGAGTCTCCAGAATAGAATCTATATAGCTTATACTGTTTGCTGCTGCACACCTACCTTGGTTGACATCCACAAAACTTGGAGAACCAGGAGGCTGAGCAACAATGCCAGCAGGATGCATTGCACCCTCTGAGATCTGAGCATCTGAAACAAAACTGCTGCCCCAACATTTGTCATTCACCTGTACCATTGACATAAGAAGCTCCATGCCTCTATGTTGCCAGTTTGGATTTCAATTTTTCTCTTTCTATGGAAGCTGATGCAAGGTGATCAACTTGGAAGCATTTCCTGTGATGAAAAAGAATATTCTCATAATCCAGAAGTTTGTTTTCAAATCCGCTCTTCTACTTGCAACCATATCACGGCTGGCAACCTTTTAGCAATATTTTACTCAATTTGGGTTCTGGCAGATATAGAGTGTGCAAGCCCATCCATTTCAAGATGTAAAGACAAAAATGCACCTAACTTACAGCCTATTCCATGAAAACATGCATCTAATAGTCTAAGTTTCTAACCAATTCTATGAAGGCGAATTTGGGAGACACCCAATCTGGCTATCCAGAAAAGGATTCCTTCATGGGATTGAATTCAGGAAAGCAAGGCTCAATCAGCAGCACATGCTTTTCCCAGTGTCAGGCTATTTGGATAGAATACAAGAACAATCTTCTTGCATCCCAAATAGTAATACAAAAAATCCTTGAGCACAAGGGAAGATACCAACAGTGTTTTGAATATGCATACTCCAAGGCTCAGAACGCCTATCATGGAGATGCGCTAAATTAGGCCGAAAGGAATGAAACTGACAGATCAATCCACACTTACCTAGTTTTCCCTCCTCAAAAAGAACCTTGTTCCCCGTGGACATGATAAGGGGTGGTTCTATAAAGTGAACAATTTATTTGCTCCCCACCAGAGGATCACCACTCTGTTGTATGTTCAACAGCATATTAGCCTTACACTGATTAATACCCTTGTCCCCTGCCAGATCTTTAGATGATGATACAGCCTTGGTGGAGGGTGTCTCCAGGTTTGCAGGCCTTTTCAAACCAATCAATGTGTGACCCATTGACTTGTCCCCATTTGAGAAGGCATTGTTGTGCACCAAGCATGCTCTGCAGACCCATACCCCAATACCTGCTTTCCTGCTACATCTTCTTGTTTAAGTGTTTGACATTATTGAGCGTCAAACTGTGTTAAAAAATGCAATTCTTACTACTACTCACTATATGATGATGTGTAAATTATAATGGCATTAATCCAAGACTATATGTCGGTACTCTCTTTTCTGTTGAATTTCTGTTTTCTTTTCTCTTGAAGGTTAACTCATTTGCTTGTTTATGTTAGGAAAATTAATGTTTACGTGTTAGTAATTATGTAAATGTAGAAAGGTAATTAGTATCATAATAGTGATGTTGTTAATAAACAACTCACTAATATATGTTTGGATGGTTAGTTGTATATATTGTTGAAATAACAAATATATCATAATAGTTAGTGGTTAATATGTTATACCCATGAATGGTATTTCGAGATATTTGTTATAACACCTCCCTATTAAATAGGAGGTTGTTTGGCTATGTAAGTGGCTATATATTAGCCATGTGCTGAGTGTTGTAATGTAGAAGAGCACCGTATTGTTTGATTTAATTATTTTAGCTTCTTCACATTTCTAACCATATATTCTATTATGGTATTTTAGTGGGCGTAGGAGAATAACATGGGGATAAATTTTTCTATTGTAGTGATATTATCATAACATGATTGATTTTGTGCCTATTCTTTAGGATTTTGATTAAAGCGGGTTTATTCCATCATTTGCTACAGTTTTCAATGTGTTGGGTGTCGTAATCATTTGCAGCAAAGGTCTTTCACTTCTCCTGCCACTGAGTATTTTCTCTGTAGAATTATGTGCCGATTATGAGCAAAAAGCAATCTTGGTGTCACCAGAGGCATTTATTGCTGTGGCTCTGTTGATTTCTTGACAAGAAGCCCAATTGGAAGGCTATTGATCAGGTGGACCTATTTGGACCGAGGAGCGATCCATACAGTTCTGTTTTATTTGCGCATTGGCCAGATTGAACTCAAATATTTGTTGCGACTATTTGTGGTCTCGACACCTTTAATGCATAATAGATACGATGCATTGACTGAACCACATATATTTGGCAGGATCCGTGGCTTCCTTAATCGCATAGGGTCTGCGCATTCATTGAATTGGGATTCATTTATTCAGTTCTCTGTGACCTGTATTAAGCGATGATTGTCAGTTACCTCGTTGGCATGACTATTCTCATATTGCGCCTGTCTTCCTTGTCAGATGCCATCATTCCCTGCACACACCTTTGCATCGAATTTACAGATCAGAGGCCGACATTTTGAGGTTTATAGCATAGGGATTCCTTCATCAAATTAGATCCATTCAAACCTTTAGCCGTGGATAGTCTCTGTGGGCGATCCATATGGTTGTTGATATACTTCATTGGGTGGATCGTGAATCGGTGACAAGAGGCATCATCACAGTTGTATCCCTTTGCGTGTCTGCTAACTGTGGTAGTCAGGATTTTGAGTATCTCGATGAAGACAACTGCAAAGGTGCATGCTGTAGATATGACAATTTTTGGCAGAGATATTGCAGACATTTTTCTGAGTGGAATCTCCGAGTGTAACAGAGTTCTTTCCTCAGTCTACTGCGTGTGGACTTTGGGTTATAACTAATGTATTAGGATGTCTTATTAATCTAAAAAAAATGGTAGTATATGTAGAGTTGAGTTTTAATTGATTATTATTATGAGTCGTTAAAATTAGCAATATAATTTTTTTTAGTTAAGTTTTAATAATTTTATTGTCAGTGATTTCTTATTGTCTAATGTCTCAAAAGGTCATATTAGTTTGTGTTATAGTCCACAAAAAATATAGTATGTTGTCAAAGTCAAGGTTTAACATTTTGTTTAGAATAGGGTTCATTTCTCAAGTCTTTAATTATTGTGTCAAATTTGTAAAAAAATGTCAGATAATTACTGTAATTGGGCGCATTCTCGCTTGTACGCGACGTCCATTTTATTGGGGGGATCTGTTCTTTTCTCACAATTTGACAAAATTGAGCTTCAAAGTCGAATTTGCTAAGTAGAAAATCTACTGGAGGATTGAGGTACCAGAGGCTGGAGGACAACCAACAACCTCTCAGTTACCAACGACGGGGCCGCACAACTGATTTGGTGACTAGTGTGCAGTGTGTTTTCAATTTTTGGTATGGATTTTAGTTTTTCAGATTTTTAGTGTGGTATGCGGATATTGGAAAAAACGATTATATTGGAGAGAAGATGACTGCAGAGATCCTCTGACTGCAGAGATCCTCCGAGTGTCGTACTTTGTTCGAAGATGGTCGACTCGTGAATATGTTCACTAGCAATAATGGTCATGTGCAACAAGATCCAGACAGTAGTATGTAGTATGGTATGACTTTCTTTTCAGTATTTCTGTTTGCGTGAATAAATGGAATTTCACATTGTGGGGGGGAATAATAACCAATGTTCCATTCTGATTTCGCACCAAAACAGCTAAAGTTAAAGGCAACGTCCAGTGGCAGTGGCAGTGGCAGTTGTCTATGCTGTTCAAGATCGAGTGTTAGCGATTGATAACAGTGACTACAATTAAGAACATTGTGTTCTTATGGAATGTAATGTGAAATTTTTTCTAGTAGGGTTTTTTCAAGTTTTGTGATATTTATGTTGATTTCCGACTTCCCTGATGTACAAGCATAGTGGTGAACAAAAGCACCAAAGTAAGTCAGTTCATGGATCTTGAAAGGGTTTGTGGGAGGATCCAGAAAACCACACGAGGTGAACAAATGAGTGGAGGTTCTTGTTCACGTCAAGGTTTGTGGTAAGCCTGTTTAAAACCATGGAAGGAGAGAGCCTTTCTTTTGGATCAAGGTCATGAGTCACATAGTTGGACATGCCACAAGGGTGAGCATACTGTAGAGGAGTGTGTGAATGTTTTTCTACCATAAACATTAAGGGGGTGAATGTTAGGAAAATTAATGTTTATGTGTTAGTAATTATGTAAATGTAGAAAGGTAATTACCATCATAATAGTGATGTTAATAAGCAACTCACTAATATAGGTTTGGATGGTTAGTTGTATATATTGTTGAAATAACAATATATCATAATAGTTAGTGGTTAATATGTTATACCCATGAATGTTATTTCGAGATATTTGTTATAACACCTCCCTATTAAATAGGAGGTTGTTTGGCTGTGTAAGTGGCTATATATTAGCCATGTACTGAGTGTTGTAATGTAGAAGAGCACCGTATTGTTTGATTTAATTATTTTAGCTTCTTCACATTTCTTACCATATATTCTTATTAGTTTACTATAACTTCAAAGTTATGTGCTAGAAGGTAGATTTGATATGTAAAATATTATTTTCGGGAAATGACAAAGGGAAAGAATAGGTCTGTTGTTTGGCGAACAATTATATAGACTCTTGCATAATTACATGATGCTCTTTGTAATTGCCATATTAGTGGTGCATTATAGAGACGTTGTGCACTGATTGTGCACTTTGAATCCTTTCATAAATGGAAAGAAGATAGTGTCCAAGGTTGTTAACTTCAAGGTTTTCTATTCTAACTAGGATGCATTTCAAATCAAATCCACTGCTTATGCTGGAAAATTGGAAGACTTTTTTCACTATTATAAGGAACTTCTTGGGCATCATTTTATTGTTTTATATTTAGAGCCTTAACATACCCACGTTCTCTGTTCAAGTGATGTCCAGATTCCAGAGGCTTGATTTCACATTTAGCTCTCAGATATAACCCTAGTCTACTGAACTTGTCGGCTTATTTTGATTTATGCTAAAGAATGATTCAGGTTTATAATCATGTATTTTGATGATTCTTACAGACAGTTGACAAAAAATCTCCAATGGAGCTGATTAATGAAGTTCCTCCGATAAAGGTTGAGGGGCGGATTGTGGCATGTGAAGGAGGTAAAGTTGTAAACTTAGCTGTAACATTGTAATTTTGCAAAAGGGCTTGAATGCTATTTAATTGGCATATTCACACATTTTCATACTGGTAAGGAAGCAGTGTCTGTAAACCATTAACAAATTTGACTCTGTTCATGTTGGCAGATAGAAATCCTGCACTTGGCCATCCAATCGAGTTTATTTGTTTAGATTTACCTGAGCCCAATATATGCAAGTATTGTGGCCTCCGATATGTCCAGAAGGATCATCACTGAGCAAAGCATATTTACTATTTCAGTAGCTGAAGGATTTATTGGCAGCAAGATGCAATTTTAGTTGTTAAACTCAATGGGAACTGAGTTGGTGACAGCTTTGTAAACAAATAATAATTCTGTACCATTTGTCTTATTTAATTGTAGTTTCTGACTATTTGCAGCAGCATAGTTAAAAATTTCTTGAAGAGAGCATCACGATGCACCTGGTACTTGACCCAACATTCTTTGCAGAGCCTCGTCCTTGTGATTGAACCTATGATATCTGTGAACACATAACAACTATTTGTCTTCTGCCTTTTGTAATGGCCGTTTCATTTTATCATCTTTTTAAAACACAAAAAGATCCACAGAGAATGCGATTGTATATGGGATGTTAATTTTAAATTTTTTCTGCTCTGTTCTTAGCTTCAAGATTACGTTGGTTCAAAATTCAGATGGTTGATGCCTCAATATTGTGAAGAAACATCTTTGTGAAACAAATCTTGTGAGAAAACTTCTCATGAAAACAATATTTTAAGATGGGTTTTAAATGTTTAATATTTTGTTGATTTTCAATTGGAGGCATGTTTCAAAAATTTAGTAATTTAGTATTGGATATGATTACAAATCACCGGACAAAGTATTTAAGTATTAAAAATGCTTTCGAATTGCGAGTCTTACATATCCCTTGATTGTGCTTAAAAGATCCATTTTCTTAAGCTGAATAAGGTGTTGATATTGTACAAAATTGACATCTGAGACCTGTATGTAATTACCAACTAAATATATATTTGGATTGAATGATATATCCCTCTAGGTTGCAGAGGTTCATGGTTTCACACAATAAAGAAAAAGCTTTTTCAAAATTTAAAATGAAAGACATTATTTTCTTAATTTTGGATTTTTTTTGAAAGCAAAAAGTGATTTTAAGATTTTTGGAGTAATTTTTTTTGGTTCAAATGTGCCTCATCTTATAATAACATTACAATTGTTACTATTGGAGTTAAACAATCAACGTAGTTATCAATAACACCTTGGTTTAAGTGATTTGAAAAGTTTGTCTTAAGGTGTTTCATGAGGTACGCCCAGTCAAACACACTTGGATGTTATCCTCATTCTTGAATTTGGTAATGCATGTCAAAGGTTGAAAATTTTACATTGATTGGATATTTTGTAGGAAAGCCCCTCTTGAAAGCATGCATAATGACTAGGCCAACATGACTTGGGTTTTACGTGGGATTTGCTTTGATTTCATGCAAAATTATATTAAAGGATTTTTTCCCCTTTTTGCTTAGTTGAAGCCAACAATGCTAAAAGCCCATTATTCTCAGTTGTGGCCCTTGGCTTGTCCATTCTTATTTCTAGGTTTTCAAACCCTAGACTTGGGATTTTGTCATCTCCAATAAAAATAATATGTTTCAAGTCCTTGTTTGAGGTGTCTAGGTTACCCTTGCCATGTTAGAATATTTTGAGCTAAATAGTCTCTTCCATATGCATTGTGGTTTATGTTGAATTTGACCATTTCTATTTGGTGAATTTTCAATGTTGGGTTTGTCTTGAGGTGGACCTCTATAAAGATATAAAAGAGAATGTGGACATCCAAATTGGGCAAATTAGATACACTCAATACACACTCTACCCAAATTTGTCAAATACTTGTTATCTTAATCCTTCAGACATAAGATTCATGAAGTTACTCTTTACTCTTTAGTCTCTCCCTACCCAAAACCCTCACCCTCTGCTAGTTCTTAGTCCATAAGATTCATGAAGTTACTCTTTACTCTTTAGTCTCTCCCTACCCAAAACCCTCACCCTCTGCTAGTTCTTAGTCCATTGCAAAAAAGAGAGGAAGGGTTTCACACAATTCTTAATTGCAAAGCCAAACATTAGTAATAATGCTCTTCACCTCAGCCACCTTTGAGCTATGGGAGCCAAAATTCAAAAAATGTTGCAAAGCTTCCAAAGCCTAGAAAATCTATTCATTCTCCTCTCTGGGAGACTTTGGGCGAAGCAAAATATGTGATAGCCCTATTAGCAACATGATTGCTAACCACCGATTGACATTATAAACATGCTTCTTCCCTTTCGGCTGGGCATCAAAGGCCATGTAACATGTTGGGGTGCTTAGAAGAGGGAGAACGTGTCAAAGAAATGGAAGCTTGTCTAGCTTAACTTTCACATAGGAAGTTTTGAATTAAGTGATGTTATTTTGTAGAATAGTTATTCTACTCTTGATGAGTTGGGTAAGAAGGAGATGATTCTCAACACTTAATTATAAATAATGTCTTTTTAATTGTTTGAGGTCTAACAAACCTCATCCAAAGAATTTAAGGTTTCTTGTTTTTTTTTCTTTGTGCACCTTGCAATGTCATTTGCCTTTTTTATTAATTTATTAATTTATTTTTATTTTTATTTTTTATGTGTAGTACCATGAAGAGATCGAGGTAGTATTATCACCCCCCCTCTCTCTCCCTCCCTCTCCCTCCCCTCCTCTCCTAAATGACAACAACTAAGTAGGGATGCAACCCTACATATCAAGTGTTGTAAGCTGTGTTCTACGGGAACGCGTTCCCTGCCTTGGAATCCCCGTTCCCATCCTGGGTACAAAACGGGGATGCGGGGATAGTAATTTCAACGTCCCCTAACCGTTCCCTTTTCGGTCCCAAATCGGGGACGTTCCGGAAACCCCAAAAAGAGAAGGTTCCAAAATAGGGGACGAATTTGGGTATTGGGGACGGTTAGGGGACGACCTGGCCGTCCCCGGTACCCAAATCCGTCCCCTATTTCCCAACTTAAAAAAATGGCTGCAAATCATAAAAAGTGCATTTTTTTTAAAAATTGGTTATGGGCGGGCCCCACATGGACTAATATCATAAAAAATACTAAACCCTATTTTGGATGCTAAAAAGCCTAACTCTCTTTCATTTCTTCATTTCATTCATTCTTTCCAAGAAGAAGAAAGAGGAGCAACAACAAAGCTTTCATTTTTGAGTTGCAAGAGGAGGGTTTGGCATATATCATTTGTAGATACATTATTGATTTTGATTATTATAGACATCTGATTATTGAGTTGAACTTCTATGTTATCGTTTACTGTTTAGTATTTTAGTTGGACTTCCCTTTATGTCATTTCATGCATGAAAATTGGAGCCTTTGGGCATTTTTGCTATATGTATGCCATATTTTTACAATGAAAGTATTTGAACTTTGTTAATTTTCTATGTAATCATTGTATTGAGCTTATGAAATGTCTATGGTGAATGGTTTAACAATGTTATGATATGCATATTTGAACTCTGTGTGTGTGTGTGTGTGTGTGTGTGTATAATCCCCTAATTTTTAATAGTCGTCCCCTGTCGTCCCCTAAAAATTGGTTCTGAATCGTACCTGTACCAGAAACACATCCACGTCCCCTAAAACGTCCCCGTCCTCGAAACTCCGTGGAGCATAGGTTGTAAGCTCTTTTCAATATTAATCATTCATTTGACTTTATTAATGTTTATGAGTCAAATACTGTTGTTGAGAGATCTACCATCTGGAGGTGGATTACTAATCAGTGCTTGCTACTACTTGGACTTTGAATGAGAATTTTAATATTGGTTGAAATGACCTATGTAGATGTGGGGCATCTATCTATGTAGTGGATATTTGGTGAAAGGGGCTTGGTTATTTATGCACAATAAATTGAGACTTCTCAATTTCTTGGTTGCTAAGATCATATGATGTGGTACACTTGGAGTAATCTTAGAGTAGGTGTTGATAGAGTACTCAAGCATCTCGACTATGTTATGATGTTACCATAATTTTTTTCTCCTTTCCCAACTATTATTCACTACTACTGGAGTTTTTGCCAGACATTGCTCTTTTATACCACTTTCCAATACAATTTCATATTGAGTGGCAATTTACCAAACTCAGTGATAAAAAGACAGTTCTTTCTAAACATGTTATTATTCAATGACAATGTCATGTTTTCTCACATTCAACGTGTTAAGAATATGGGGCCGTTTCCCACGCATGATAATATTTGGATAGCTTGGTGGAACGATGCTATCATTCATACTACTTGGTTTCTCTGCACCTATAGGTGTTAGCTCATTTCACTAATTGTCATATGAGGCCACTACCCCCAATATGTTAAAGTGCAACCATTTTATTTGACTACTTAGCTTCAAGTCACTCATAATGCACCATTAGAAATAGGTTACAAATGCTCACCCTACATGTGGAGCTCATATTAAAGCTTGGATTCAATAGCTTAAGATTGGAGACATGATCTCAAAAAAGTTGTTCTAGACTTGCCTACTTGACACACTACTAAAACCATTAAGTGAATCAAGAAAAGGGTAGCAACTCTTCGTTAAGCCTTGTGACATTCTACAAGCCTTTGTTCAACACTTCAAACAAATTTTCACTGCTCAAGAGTACATTAAGGCTAGGGTTGGTATCTTGCAAGAGTTCCTAAATTTGGTACATTACCAAGTTTCTTACTCCTAACATATCCTTTGTGATTGACTATGTGTAATGATTAAGCTCTTATTTTGGATTGATTTACATGTGAATTACAAAGCTTTTTGGGACAAAGTGGGTGATGTTAATTTTAAAATCTAACTTGAGGCCTTTGTAATCTCTAAGAAATTTAATTAATATAAGAAACATCAAATTCACACCTAAAGCCAAAGGTCTTGAAAAATTTGCAATTGACAACCTATCACTTTGTTCCAAGATTATTACTAAAACTTAGTCTCTTAAGCTAAAGACACTTCTTCCTCAGCTTGTCAACCTTGAACAAATTGGTTACATCAAGTCAAAATTTATCTTTAATAATTATTTATTTGGGAAGAAATAAATCAGACTCAAAATTATTAACTATACGACATTTTTTTAAATTTTTGAAATGTCATCCGCTCCCACTTCATTTTTTTTGTAGTAACGACTACTGTCGTCTCTGGTTCACACCCAGGGATTTTTGCTCTCTACAATAGTACTCCCCTGGCTGGCTATGGAGTCTTCGACTTCGGTGGATGGTGCCTCATGTCTTGGCTCTATTTCTGAGGGGGGGTTTTACTAAAGTGATGCTCACTGGGCACTCTTTTGGGAGATTTGTTCCTAGGTCTGCTAATGGAAAGAACTTGGGAGTACCCCCCTTCAAAGCCTCTTTTTGTTGCTAGTGGGTGAAGCTTTGCTTGTGTTTCCAAATCTATTGCTTCTCTTCCTCTCAAGGCAAAATCTTAGCCTCTTGCTTGTGCAAAGACCTCCCATGTGGTGGTTTGTGGACTACTACCAACAGTGCAGGTTGATTTGTAGATTTACTAGTTTTTGGCCTTCCCTACTAATCTTCATCGTTGGGTGTCAGATTCTTGGATACCCTTATTTTCAGGTAACATTGAGCTTTTCCCTTGTAAGGGTTTTTAGGTTTTTATTGTTTCTTGTATTTCTCTTAATGACCGAGATATGGTAATGAACAAGTTGTGGGCTTAGGGAACTCACTCTCTTTCTGCCAATCCTTGGATAGTCTCCATCAATCCTCTTACTGAACCACTTAGTGTGCATGTTGTATGGGTTCATCCCAATCTTCCCCTTCATTTTGGGAGAATTCTTGTTTTGAGGCCATTGGCAACGCTATTGGTTGTTTCTTAAAGGTTGATGATACAACAACCTCCATTGGTCTCTCCACCTTTGCACACATTTTGGTTGACATTGACATCTCTACACCTCTTGCTTGGGATGTGGTTCCCATGTTTGAAGATAGGCCATGGACCTAAACATTGGATTATGAGGGTATCCCCTATTGATGTCGTCCATGCTTCTCTACTAGTCACTTGTCAAGAGATTGTTCTCTCTCACATCTTAAAGTTGCCACTTGGAGGAAGGATGCTAATGGTGAGCATTTGACTATCTTTGTTAACTCTTCCATTGATAACTCTTCAGGTTGATCATGATGACTACTCTCAAGATGTTGCTCCTGCTACTGATTTGGCCTTCTCAGACCTTGTGGATCCTACTCCACCTATTTTTGTTGGTGCGACCCCCTCTGGCCACATGGACCCTTCTTAGTCTGTTGCTCTTGTTCAACTCCAACCTTTGGCTAACAATTTCTAGCCTTGTCAACACTCCACCCCTTGTGCTGACTGTCTCATGATGAAGATTTCTCCACTTGCTCCCCCTTTGGTGGGAATTCTAGTATAATAGTATTGCTTAGACAGTTGTCTGCCGATGTAGGAAAGATTGTTCTTTAGTATCTCATTCTTCTCCCCACGTTGTGGCTGAGTTGTGTACCCACTCTTGATGTGGGTTACTAGTTGTTCTTCTAGTGTGTTGTTAATGGTCTCTTCTCGGATTTTTTGTAAATGACCTTTTTGGTCTATCTTTGTAAGGGACAACACCCTTGTTTTGTTGCTTTTAAATATTAAAAATAATATGTCATTTTTGCAAAAATGATTTTGCTAATGCCTATGACTATATTGAGTGGCCTTTTGTTCTTTCCATGTTTTAAGCATTTGAAGTTGGTTCTTATTTAATTCAATCTAGGATATTAAAATTAGCATTTTTGAACTAAATTTCCAATTTTTGACACCTATAACAACTCCACCATTAAAAATTTGAAGAAGATGTGAACTAAAGTTTTTTGAGATATTCTCCATAGATTAAAAATGTATTTTTTTTAATAGAAATAATTCGTGACATTTTTTTTATGCTGGTTCTTAGTTGTCGAGATTGGCATTTCCAGTGGGTTGGCGCCTGCAAATCATTTAAAGGGGGGATTGGTGTCTCCTATAGATCGGTGCCTATGAATTTTGTAAGAGAAGCATTTATATAAGCAATATTTTGCTATGGTTTTCTCTCAAAAGGTTTTCCACATAAATCTTGTGTTTCATGATTGTTAGACCTTGTGTGATTGATATTGTTATGGTTTTTAAGTATTGAAAAGCTAAAATTTTATCTTTGACTGATTCACCCCCTCTCAATATAAGCATGTTATCATGAATATTAAATAAAGTGATCAAAATGGTAAATATTCTACCCTTTAAGGATTGTTGCACCCTTTAAGGATGAAGCCACCTCAACAATTTATATCCTAATTACTAATTAATTAAACTCACTTTGATAACCTAAAAACACTCAATAAAAGTGTAGGGAAACATATTTCTAAAGGAAAATAAATATCCTGCAAAATAAATTAAAACTTACCCCAATATCTAATTTAGGTTCCTCTTCCAATTCAAAGTAGACAAAATTTGATAAGGAAAAAATTCACACTTTTGGGACAAGTAAGAACAATGAACAAGCTCTTTGTGCTTCTTTAGGTCATGGATTAGAGAGATGACTTCTAAATTCGGGAGATTTTCTTCACAATCTATGATCTCTTCATTTGATCCTTGTGATATGCCACCTATTTTGATGGGCAATCACGCTTATACAAATGTAATTGGAAGGGGGTCTATTCATAATGTGGTTGGTACCTTGGATGATATTTTGTGTGTACCTCACTTGATAAGAAATATTATTTTTATCGATCAAATCACTCATGGATTAGTAAAGACTGAGTTCACTCCATATTTAGTTATCATTAGATACTTGGAAAGAAGAGAGGTTATTTTCGTGGGGGCGATGGATCATACATCACAGTTACACTCGTAATTTTTTTGTTACTATTGTTGAGTTTGATCCTTCAGATAATGATCACACTTCTAATATAGATTTTGATTTTGAGATCTTTGGTTGCTAGACCATGGCTATTCACACAAGTAATTCATTCCCTTAGCCTTATATTTTGGCTTTACCCTTCAACTTATTATCTTTGATTAAGATTTGGTCTCATTTAAATATTATAGGCATGTATTTTTACCAAAAACTCTTTTTTTTTTAATATGAATATTTTAATTTTATCTTCTAGTTTAATTAAAAGTTAAATAATTTATTCATAAAACTAAAATTACTTATTTTCTTATTACTATACATGTTTTTTATAAACTTAGAATAAATTGTAGTGTTTGGTAAACACAATGCCTTTAGTTCACATTTATATATAGTCATGCTTAGCTTACTATACCTAACACCTAACATAGTTGAGACATTGCTAGGCCTTTTGTTCAGGCTGGTCTATTGGGTTTTGGGAACTTTTATTTCTCTATCTTAAATTTCCTTCTGTGTACAGGGTTTCAGGGCCCCTTCAAAACCCGCTGTTACCTTAATCAAAAACATAGTTGAGACATTGAAATATGATGGTTAAACTCTATAAATTGCTAGGAATTTAATAAGTATATAAATTTTTATTTTTCAATTCTCTTTGCTAAATATTCATTGCTAATATATAATAAATGATAATAATAAGAAATGTCGAGCATATAACCTGTTAATGGGTTTACAAGGGTTGATCCAAACAAGACAAGGAGAGAAGAAGGCTGGACAAAGGCACAATTTGATGGTGCCGCAAAGGGAAATCCTACCCATTGGGTGCTGGGTGTGTTGTTGGGGATTCAAATGGAAATATAATTGCGACTAAGAATAGAAAGCTGAGTGATGGAACAAATAATGATGCTGAGGCTCATGCTACACTAATGGGGGTAGAGATGACACAAAGACTACATGTTGCTAAGCTACACCTGGAAGGAGATTACTAGATTATAGTAAATGCAATTGCATTGGGAAAGACCTTTGCTTGGAGATTACAAAAAATATCTCAATTATCTAAAGAAAGTTATTGACTTTCCAAAATTTCAAAATCACACGTGTATTGAGAAGGAAATACTTTGGTCGACTCATTGTCAAAGTTGGCAGTTGAGTTGGCATGCTGAGGTGGGCAATAATATTACCAATGGTGGAGGGTGACATCATCTATCAAAATTGAAATCAATGATGTGATGGTTGAGGCAAACTTAATATCTTGTTTAATTTTGGCAGCCGAAAGAGTATTGAATGCTAGCAAGGTGGCAAACTTTTGCTTTCCCGATGGCTGGCTCTGCACATGCCAATTGTTTTGTGAATTCAATATAAAGGAATGTTGGTGCTATACATTCCTTGATGTGCAAACCCAACGAAACCATTTTTTGGCAATGATTGAGACATGTGGGTTGTGAGTTGTGATGCGAAGTGGGGTGCATGGAAGAAAACTTCACTTTTGGCGCCATGAAACAATAGATGGCCTTCAAGTGGTTGATAATGGAGGAGCGACTAAGCCATGTATTCAATTTGAAACATACTTTCTTCATGAAGGTGATTGGAGATCTCTTGGGTGTGGAGTATGTGGTATCAGATTTTTGGTGGTGAACAAATGCATACATTACTGTATTGTTCTGTGTGGGCCTGCATTTCTCACCAAAGGACGAGGTAAAATAGATAATGGAGAGATGCATGTACCCTGAATGTTGGGTGGGTATGGATGAAATCTTGCAATGTGCTATTGTGGGCCATGGGTTTGTATCGATGTGTGGGGATTGGATGAGCTACCCTGTGATTCCATATCTTGTGCACCCTTTCTTGTCGCATAGAGGACTAGGGAATAACATAATGCATAAAATAGATGCTCAAAGATCTTGGGCCCTGATTGTTGATTTTGTTCATGACTAGGATTTGGAGTTGGCTGTAGAGCTACCTAGGAGACCTTGATATTTTTTGGTTGAAGCTAGTTGATGCCTGACAAGATATGGATGCACAGAGGAGGGCACAAAGAAGAAACAATCTGGGTCAGGGTGGAAGACTTGGCCGAGGACGTATTGAGAGTGCTGGTGGGCATGTACACCATGGACGTGTTGAAAGGAGACTTGGAATTGCACGTAGAAGGGGTTAATGAAGGAGGCACAATCAGAGCCAAGGTGGATTTACTACGGTGGGAGATCGATAGTTTGAAGATGTTGGTAGTGCATAGGGTCACGACCCTGTGTGTGGAAACAAAAATTAGGTTTTCTCTGCGTATGGTTACAAAACTTCAATTGAATTTTTTGAAGTGTCGAAAGTTGAACTTGCCTGTTTATATGCATTTTTTCAAATATGTATAAATTTTGTGAATTGGGTTGGGTTTGGGTGGAATTCGTAGGGAAAAATCTAAATATATCCCTTGACGTCTGGTTGGATGTTTGAATATGGGGTTTTTTTTTGGTGGGGAGTTTTGAGTTCAGTTACAAACAATTGAAATAACATATGATTGTAATTATCTTTTTCAAAAAAATAGTAATATAATAAAATATATACCTTTCACCAACCAAAAAAAGAAATATTGAGTATATAGAGAAGTTATATTTGTGTACAAGAGTGTCTTTCTAAGGGTTAATTATAGGATAAATCCTTTCCAAATGTTTCCTAAGTGTCAATGCCACTTTTCCCTTATAGGCTTTAAAATACCTTTCATGCATTGGTAGGTATATAAAAATATGAGCTTCTTTCATTTATTGATGAGTATATAAAAGTAAAAATCATACTAAGAGGTTTGGTTATATCAATTTGCAAGTGTACATAAAATAAAATCTATTCAAGTGATAAAGAAAAAAATAATCTCTTTATCATAAAAAACACATCCAATCACATGAATTTTTGGTACAATACTAACTAGGAATGACACTTGGCCTAAATGATCAAGAAAAGTTTAAAATATTCTTATACTCAATGATTTTTGGTTTAATATTAGAGACACACAACCAATTGAACCACTAACTAATACAAAAAATAGATATGGAGACATGAAATTCTTTTGATAAGGGCCTCGATTCATGGAGAAGCATTTTGTCACATGGGTACAACACACCATGGGAACCACTAAAAATATTAAAGAGTTTGTATGATTATCATTCAAATTTGGAATACATCAATTTACAAAATCTCTTCAACCTTGAGTTGAAAAAGGTGTTGTAATTATTTTGTCTGCATAAATCCAAGTAATCAAACATGTTGTTGAAGCTATTGGTGCTAAAATTCACTTACACACATATTTCCCTTTTTAAGATATCTTCTTCACACATTCAACATATTTAGAGTCATTGTAAACAAAAGATCAACTCAAATCAAGTACTTTTGATTAGCTGATCGAAAAGATCATTATAAGCGAGGCCTTAGGAAGCAAAACCACATAATAGAATATATGTTCTTCTCATAAAAATGATATATTTTGATAATGATTTTCATCCCAAGAATATATAAAATTATGGATGAAAATGAACATATAGACAATAAGTAGGCATACTTGATAGAAACAATATTCAACACCATGAGAAAGAAAACAATAGATAAAAACTATTTTACAGGTAATGTGGTAGAAAAGGGAGACATGAGGCTTATATACGAATGCAAAAATAATGGCATAAGATTGATGCCTCTAAAAATAAAAACAAAGACAATAAAAGAAAGATGAAAATAATAGAATTAGATTTGAATTAGTTTTCATATGAAGATGTGCTTTCCATATTAGATGATGACAACAATGTCTCAACTAATTTAACCTGATATGATGCCCCAAACCTAGATATTCATGCTACACAACACAATGTTTTTAAGGGATTCTTTTGTAGAGGAGTTTTATCCCACTGGGTTTTCTCCTCTTCTATGTTTGTGAGAGACATTTTGTAAATGGGTACCATACATGGTCTAATATTCACAATGCATCTTTGTATCTTTGTATCATTTTGTTTACATTCTCCCTAAGCTACACTTGGGGGTTGGGAAGAGGTATGGATTGGGGGGTTTTGGTGTGAACATAAGTGTTTCCTATTTATTTTTTCCCTTTGTAGTGTGGACAAGGTACATCATGTGACTGGTTTCTAGTCAGGACCTTTTAACACATGTTCACATGTTAAGTATACTCAGGGGGCTAGATATATTTTTAGGTCTTAGGTATCATGTGATCTTATCCTATCTTATTACTAGTTGTCGCATAACATAGGATTACAACACTTGCCATTATCCTAGTTAGTCATATTTCTTGACCTTTCATACATAAGAAATGTATCATATGTATGTTTCAATGTATTGCATAGATATTATAGTCACACCATTGATAATATTGATCTAACATATTTTGCATCCATTATCACATATTTATGTATGTTATTTTATCTCTTGTAGACAATTATTGCATTTTTTGTAGATGTTCTTGGGAGCTTGAGTCCTTGAGCTGATTAAAACTAAAAACAATCTCCTATATAGGCCCATAATGAATCCACATCCACCCTAAGTGTTAGTTTCTTGACCTTCCTACTACAACTTCAACAAAGAGTAACCATATCAATACATTATCTAAACAAGAGATCTCCTAAATACAACCAAATTAAAAATACATAAATAACCAATCATCTCATATTGACATAAATCCAATGTAACTCTAGAATAACAAGAAGCTCACAAGATAAATAATTATACCATTCATCAATCAAATCAATCCTAAATCATCACCAAATCTATATCTAGATAATCAAGAACTTTCCATGATGTCATTATCTACATATTTCCAAAAGAATATCACATGTCTCAAGTAAACATATTTTCTGCTAACAACATTTGTATCATGTCAACCCTCTTAACTATTAATCAGGACTCTACTATGGGAAAATAAAAACCATCCAATTAAAAAATCATAACCAACATCTCAACCAAGGAATCTAAGGTTCTTCCATGGTACGAAGATAATGTTTATTTGTCTTCATTTTCTAGTTTAATGATATGCCCTTCTTTTCCTTTTAGTAGGATCATAATACCATTATACCCTTTTCCATTCCCTTCTGCCTTTTTCCAATCCACCAACATTGTGTACCCTTCAAATGTAGGAATCTTCCAACCATCATGCCCATAATTTTTAATGAGATAAATTATGTCTCTACCTCCTACAAATAGGCCCTAGCCTAGCCCCCCTCCTCCAAGGGTAACCTCTACGATTCCAACAAACTAAAGTAAATATGGGCCAACCTTGACTATTATTTATTTTAGGTCACACGACTTAAATTTGAGTCTCCATGTTTAATTGCACCAATTTATGTCATTTCTTTTCTTTCTACTATATAGTCAATTATTTTTGTGCGGATAGCTTTTCTCCATGCCTTATTGTGGGACCCAAAATTGATGATATTAAATTTTCCACTAAACAATCATGCCTTCTTGCTTTCATCTATCATTGATTCATTTCCTCCCTTCTCTCCTCCCTATCTAACTACCAATTAAATTCTCATCTAGAAATAACTGAGAGCCCCTTAAGAGCATTTTATTAAAAGGATTTGCTTTGTACACTTGCCATAACAATTTTAATGGGTCTAATCTTCTCTTCACAAATCTTTCTCACTCCCCTTGTCATATTTTCCCTTGCCAATGCAACTTGTCTTATAATAAGTCACTTACAAGATTGAAAGTGATTTTATTTTCTCCGTAGTCTCTTACTCCTCTGATAGTTACTTTTATTTCTTTATCTTGTCATTATTTAAGCTCTCTTGCTTGCATTTTTACCAGCCTATATTTTTTTCTTCTTCCACTATTATTACTTTATCTTGTCTTTCTTTATGTTTGACAATTGAATTGTTTATGCTTCATCTTGAGTTGTGCAATATTGTAAATTGTATATCTTTACAATTTCACACCTAGTTTGGACCCACATTGGCGGTTGTGACTAAAATATGCATGATTGTTTAGATTTGACATAGTTTCCATAAACTTGGTGCATTCCTCTATTCTTGACCATTGTCATGGCTCGTTTTGCCTAGTCTAGGACACCCAACATCCCTATCCTTGAAATGAAGCCCAACTTTTGATGCACAAAAGTCAACTTCACAAATAGAGGAATTTTGTTTCCATTGTCAAACTTTCTCAAAAATTAAATTCAAAAAAGTGCAAGTTGCATAAAAATACAACCCCTTTGGCTCATTCAGGGGCTTTGTAGGGATAAACCTATTGCAGGGGATCATACCAAAATTCAGTGGATTCCACCATTGCCAAGCTGGATCAAAATCAATTTTGATGGAGCTTCAAAGGGAATACAGGCCCTTCAGGAGTAGGCTATGTGGCAAGATCATAGCATGGAGATATTGTGGCTTTGGGTGCTTCGCGCTTGATGGATGGAACCAATAACGCTGTAGAATGCCAAGTGGCACTTGGAGCAGCCCGAATGGAAAATACCTTAGGGGTGCATACATTGATTTTGGAAGGGGATTCTTTGCTAGTCATCAATGGGATAAAAAAGGTGAAATAGATGCATGACATCTAAACCAATACATCCAAAGTATACGAGCCTTACTCAGTAGGATCCCGTAGGTCTGAATTCTCCACGTATGACGGGAAGCCAATGACCTAGCAGATTTACTCTCAAATATAGGAGTAAGGAGGGCACGTGATGAGAACAAAGAATTCATGGAAGACTTTAGAAAACTCAAAATTGGTGGGACTAGATGATGCAATTGGATTTGTGCCTTGGGACTTTAAAACATTAGTTTGTATGACAATGGGGATACAGGTAGTAATCACAAGGAGATCTTGTGTACTTCAAGCTCTTGGTGTGTGAAGGAGCCCATTTAAATCTATCAACTTGCTTGGAAGCAAGGCACTATGGGAAGACAAGTGACAATGCTCGGTTTTGCATGAGGGTGAATTGATGGAGTGACAGTTTTGGCAACATGCCATAATGAATACTCAGTGCTTCCCCCCTATTTCGTACAAGGCCGCGGGTATTTGGAAGATGCCTCCATGATCTCTCGTACGAAGATCAATTATTGTGACATTCTTCTTGGGGGATGAAGCTAAGGAACGCCTCTCTTTAAAGCAAGAATTTTTGGGAGCATTCTACACCACAACAAGCGAAAGCCGTGAACAGAAAGAAATTTGGATTGACAAAGGGAGGTCATTTTCTACATTCAAATTTGGGCGAAGGTACTGGTGGCCATGGAGGCAAACTTCTCACTTCATTCTCCAAATCAACTCCCCGCATTCAGGGATGAGATTATGACACACATGCTGGGCAATGTCTTTCAGTTTGACGACCCAGAGTTTTTGGAGGTAGTGTCAACAATATTTGGGGAAGAGTTCCTCAACTTTGAAGCAAGGCCACAGACTAATTTAGACATGTCCTCCCTATTCCTGGCTCTTGGCCTCATGGTTGGGAACACAAAGATAGAGATTCTCTCCGTAGTGAAGCAATGTTTGGCGCCCAAGTGGTCAGTTGGATTGGAAGGTATTGTGGATCGTACTGTGTTGGGTGTGGGGCTCAGGATGACGCATGCCCCATGGTTTTTGATTGGAGGCAGCCAAGGAGCGGTTCAACCTTTGGTGGTGTGGATTTATTTTCAGCCCATGGAGGTGCGCCTCCCAGAGGTAGGGCAAGGATGGGTTATGATCCAAGATTTTCTGGAGAAGGTGGAGGAGCGCTGAGTACAGGGTAAACCAGCCAAAGTAAAGTGGAAAAAGATCACCTCGGTGAAATTAACAGTGCCACTCGATAGCACTGGTATGCCTCAACCCTGTCGTCAACTTCAGAAGAAAGAGTCGACTGGAGGAGTTGCTGCGTTAGGGTCCAGGGCCATTCCAAACTTTTCTCGGGAGGAGGCGCACGGTTGGTTCCAGTAGGAAAGTGGGGATATTTTTTGTTTTTTTGATGTGTCAAACATGAAGATGAACTGGTTTTTATTGTAAGCACTTGATGCATTTTGGGGCTGGGCAATAGTCTTTTTGTGGGTAGCAGTGTTTAGGTTGTTCATGGCGTCGTAGTTTTTTTGGTGTTTTTCACAGTATGGGAAAATATTGTAGCATTTGCTAAAATCCTTTGTAACCTCGACTATTATCAATACAAAATTCAAAATTTACCGATCAAAAAAATAAAAATACAACCCCCTCTCTTTTTAAAGCGCAATTGATTCCTACATCCTACAAGTACATTCAATCAATAAATTCAATTATAGATCTACAAGAAACACCTTCAAGCATACAACTTTGTTACAATAATCATGACCAACTTCATTGTGTTTCTCTATGATGAAATTATGCATCGACATGTTGGAGGAATTCATATCAATCCTTATGTGAGAATTCATACTAAAATTTTCTTACTTGAGGTAATATTTGTCATTTCAACATTTTCATTACTGTTTTGCCTCTATCCTCCCTAGGGTACCAATTTTATTTCATCATCATAGTTGTCATGGAGATGGAAATAGATGCAGTCAAGGATGGAGGGAACTCAAAGAGATATGTCTGATCCTTGCAGCATGAATAACACAAGGAAAGAAACAAGAAAAAATAAGAAGAAATCAGAGATCAACCTCCTTTAATAACTTCAGAAAATCACACACAATGGATCTGCAACATGCACTCAGACATGCCAAACATACAGGCCTAATTACAATAAAAAACCCTTACAAATATTTATCTTATGTTACATCAAGATTATCTTATGAAACTATGTCCCTTTAGGAACAGATTCATAAGCTTATAAAGCCTTCACAAATATTAGGTCGGCCTAAAAAGATCACATTTCCCAATAAGAAAGAAAACATGTTACAACCAATAGGTCAAGATCCAAATCATTAGGATCAACTTCCAACGAATTAAATATAAAACATGATCCCTCAAGTAGGTTGGCCACAAATGTAACATCATCAAGAAACAAGTCGTTAAGCTTCGCCGATCAGGAAAACCATCGCAAGATCAGAAAACAAGAAGATTGGTCGTAAATATGAAGAACAAGACAGTCTCTCCAAGAATCAACAAGATCTTATGCGCGAAGTAACCAAATGATGTGATAACCTAGGATAAGGTCCAAAACAATGCCATGAACACGTTTTAAGGATCACAACCTCCAAGAATATGCACAAAACGATCACAAAAAGAAAAGCTAAGAATGATCAAACATGAAAACAAATATTTTTGGTTGATGCAAAATTGCCAATATCCCAAGATGCTCTTGCATAAGACACCCGAGGTTATTTGAAAAGTGAGCCTCTCACTTTACTGGGGCCAAAGGAAAATGAAAATGGTCAACCTCAGCCTGAAAAATCCATGAAGAATCTTCTACTGGTCTATCCTTCCATTTATCAAGATACTCCATATACTGCTCACCTCTTGTACCTCTACCAATTCAGCTGTCCAAAATCTTCTCTATCTACTTCATCTTCTTCTTAGGATATTGTTGTTCCACATTTGATCCATTTCTGCTACTAGAATATGATTCATGATACTCATACAAATATGCAACATTGAATATAGGTGATATATCCGTGTCGTCCAGTAACTCTACTTCATATGCATTCCCTGAATCAAATCTCCTCAAGATATTAGAAGGACCCAATTTATTCATCCTTAACTTATTGTAAGTACCTACATGAAATATACCCTTCTGTAAGTATACCATAACTTCATATCCTTCCTGAAATTCCTTATGTCTTTGCTTCATGTCTGCTCTCCTTTTGTAAACCTGATTCATTTTCTCCAAATGTTGTCTCACTACTTCATGTAATGATTTCATAACATCATTAAATTCTTCTCCTTCAACACTCCTCGTAACAACATGACTGACATCCCTCAATTCTTCCACTCCCTTAAGATTAAAACCAATAACTATTTCAAATGGTGTCTTCCATGTGCTCCTATTTACTGAATTGTTGTAAGAAAAATCAACTTGAGGCAAAACTAGATCCCAATTTCATGGTTGATCTCCAACTAAAAATCTCCAACTCAGCTTAAGATTAAAACGTCATTAAATTCTTCTCCTTCAACACTCCTCGTAACAACTTCTCCAAATGTTGTCTCACTACTTCGTGTAATGACTTCATAATGTCATTAAATTCTTCTCCTTCAACACTCCTCGTAACAACATGACTGACATCCCTCAATTCTTCCACTCCCTTAAAATTAAAAACAATAACTATTTCAAATGGTGTCTTCCATGTGCTCCTATTTACTGAATTGTTGTAAGAAAACTCAGCTTGAGGCAAAAATAGATCCCAATTTCATGGTTGATCTCCAACTAAAAATCTCAATAAATTTCCTAAACTCTTGTTCACAAATTCTGTCTGTCCATCAGTCTGTGGATGAAAACTAGAACTGTACTTCAAATCAGCAGTCATCTTCCTCCAAAGCGTTCTCCAGAAATAACCAAAAAACCTACTATCCCTGTCTGAAATAATGCTCTTAGGTAATCCATGTAACCACACTATCTCCTTGAAAAATAAATCAGCTACATGCATTGCATATGTATTCTTCTTACAAGGAATGAAATGTGCCATTTTAGAAAATATGTCTACAACCACAAAAAATGAATCATATCCTCTCTATGTTTTTGAAAAACCAAGCACAAAATCTATATTGACATCTTTCCAAGGTCTGATCGGTACTGTCAAAGGTGTATACAATCCCATATTTTGACTACTACGCTTTACAATTTGACACAATTTGCAACCCTGAACAAAATTTTGCACATCCTTCTGAACTTGCAGCCAAAAGTAGTTCTCACTCACCAAAGCTACCATCTTATCAATGCCAAAATGTCCTGCCAATCCTCTACTATTTTTCTCCTTTATGAGATTATGTCTCATAGAACTTCTAGTAATACACAATTGACTGCCTTTGAATAAAATTCCATCCTAAATAAGATAATCTAACCATTTACTCATGTCTGCAACAATAGGTTCTCTACAATCTTTCCAAGGTTCAGTGAAGTCTGGATCATTCTCAAATAATATTTTTAACTCATCAAAACCCATACCGCTATCTTCATTTCAGTCAAAAAATCTCTTCTCCTACTCAAGGCATCAACAACTTTATTTGACACACCACTCTTATGTTTCAACACAAATGTATAAATATGTATGAACTCAATCCATCTCATATGTCTTTGATGTAACTTACCTTGGCTGCTCAAATACTTCAATGCTTGATGATCAAAAAATGATACAAACTCTCTGGGTAACAAATAATGTCTCCATTTCTTCAATTCTTGAATTATAGCATAAAAATCCTGATCATACATTGAATACCTTATTTTAGCATCATTCAACTTCTCACTGAAATATGCAACATGTATTCCTTCTTGACTCAAGAAAAATCATATTGCATTTCCACTAGCATCACAATCCACTTAAAATACCTTATTAAAAAAAGGTAAAGCTAACATCGGTTGTTCAGTCACCTTTTGCTTCAGCAATTTAAAACTCCTTTGTACCCCATGTGTCCAGTTAAATTCCTTCCTATATCCTCTCATAGTTTTAGTCATCGGGCCACAAAGTCAATTGAAGTTTTAGATGAACTTATGGTAAAAACTATCCAAGCAATGAAATAACCTTACCTCTCCAACATTCTTCGGTGTAGGCTACTCAACTATGACTTTCACTTTCTCAAGATTCATCTTCAACCCTTCAGTAGATATGAAAAATCCCAAATACACTAATTCCTCTTCCATGAAAGCACACTTTTTGATGTTGATTAGCAAGTTCTCCTCCCTTAACTTCTGCAATACTTATCTATCATGCATCAAATGCTCCTCTTTTCTCTTACTGAAAATCAAGATATCATCCAACTACACAATGACAAAATTTCCTAATAATTTATTCAGAGCTTCATTCATTACCCTCATGAAAGTACTAGGTGCATTAGACAATCCAAAAGGAATTACCAACCACTCATACAATTATTCATTTGTCTTGAATGAAGTCTTTCACTCATCACCTTCTGTGATTCTAATATGGTGATATTCACTCTTCAAATCTATCTTGGTGAAATATCTAGCTCCACTCAAACAATCCATCAAATCATCCATCCTTGGAAAAGGAAACCGGTACTTGATTGTGATTCATTTGACGACTCTAGAATCAATACACATCCTCCATTTTCAATCTTTCTTAGGTGCTAATACTATGGGAACTGCACACATACTCATAATTTCTCTGATCAATCCCCACTGCAACAAATATCTCACTTTCCCTGTGAGTTCTTCATTTTCTAGCGGTGCCATCCTATATGATAATTTGTTAGGAAAACTATCCCCATGGATCAAATCCATAAAATGGCTAATAATCCTCACAAGTGGTAATCCATCAAGGACATTATCTGATATGATGTCTGCATACTCATTCAACAATCCAATGATCTCTTCTAGGTGTTCTTCTCTTGATACAAACTTATTAGACTCCTTAGGTGGTGCAGGAGAACTCATAGGTTATTTTGGAAATCTAGTTAGTTTAGTTGTGTGTGTGTGACTTATGTCATTTTTTTTGTAATAATATTGATTCAAGCTTAAGGTCATCTTGACCATGGCATAGGGGAGTTAGGATGTGTTCAGTTTGAGTCTTAGGACCTTTTAGAAAGTGCAATTAGGGCTAATAAGTTGTAAAGCCTTCTAATTTGCACATGTGTGATGCTGATGCCATAATGTGGTTAGTAGGGTCTAGGGTAGGTTAGAATCATGTTTCAACCCTTATTTTTTTCTTTGGTGAAGTTTAGTGAATATTTGAAGCATATTGACATAGTTTGCAAGAAATGGGAAAAAGTTGTCAAACTTGCATTTTGCAACTTTGCAACTTTGCAATGTTGCTCTGACAACATTTGCAAGTTCTGAAAACTCATTCAAAAGATTCCCTAAGGGGTTGATAACTAATTTTACACCCTATTTAAGAGAAACCTTTACCTTGTAGCAAGTTTGGACATTCAGTGTACGAACCCGATTTTTGAGAAGCAATATCAGTTATGTGTTTTTGTATGCAGTTTTAAAGTTCTTAATTTCAGTAGGGTTTTAATGGATTAGTTTTGGCACTGTAATCCATGCATATGTTAGAGTAGGTGTTCTTTGAATTTTTTTTGGCATTATTTAGTCATTTTGTTTGGTTTTAAGCATCCTTTGTATATAGTTTGTAATCTATATTGTCACTGGTTTGAACCAGGCAGTTTGTAAAGAATGGAGTGCTAGCTCATTCTCCCACCGTGCAAATTGTATGGCCCCTTGGGATTAGTGAATAGACTCCATGTGTGTACATATGGCATGAGTTTGGGCCCTGGAAAACAAGTTGGTGATTATTGTAGTGATGCCCTAGGCGAGCCAGAGAAGCATGGTTAGGGATCACAGTGAGTTGCAGAAGCATTAAGAGGGATTGAATGCATTGGTTTCTTTAATTAGAGAATTTGGAGAGGAGGATAGGTGTGTGAATAAGATCCATGTACAAGGAAAAGTTTTGGTGAGGATTTCTTCGTGGTAAAAGAAAAAACCCTTGTGGTTGTTCTCTGTAATTTGGGAAACCCTTGATTTTAGGCTTGATTATAGCAACCCACTGTACATATAGTTTGGGGAAGTAAAACCTAACAAATCTTAAAGGTTTTCCAAAAAGGTGTTAGGATCTTAACTTTGTTTTCCACCTTGTTAAGCATAATTTGGAGTTATGTTTTAAAAGATGTGTAATTAGGCCTAATTCCTTGTAGCCCTGTTTTGTGCAAATTCAAGCAAGTTTTTGAAATCGATAGGGACTTCATTACAACTTTGTGTTGTTAGGAATTGTCATGAGTCAAATGCCCTAGGAATGAAACCTCCTCTCCATTGGTGATTGGTTTTTCTCATGTGTGAACATTTGGTGTGTGAAGGATTGAGAATAGAATCCTTGTGAACTAGGGTTTGAGAAGGACCCTAATAGGATAGATAAGTGGCCTATAGAATACCTTACGAGAAGGTAGGGTTGTGAGAAAGATTTGTCCTTACATCAGATTGGAATCAAAGAAAGTTAAAGATTTGGGATTTAGTGTATGTCTCTATATACTGGTGAATGAGTATGGGAGATCAGTATGGTGACTAATGCATGGTTAGATAAAGAGATGGGTGAGAAAAAGGAGAAAAATACACTCCTTGAAGAAGCCCTAGATGAAATGAGGATTAAACTACAAGAAGTTGTTGATAGAGCCAAGGATAAAGGCAAAGAAGGTGAAAGTAGCGACAAAGGTAAAAAGCACATTGATGAAGAAGATATCATCCTTGAACCATAGCCTCCATTCAATGAAGAACCATTCTTGAAATCCATCAAGGCACTAGGAGGAAAGGCACTACAAGGTGTACCACTGTTTAGTGGGAAAATGGATATTGAGGTAGTGATGGAATGGATTGAGAGAATGGAAAACCATTTCGAGTGTGAAGCTATTACAGAGGCACAAAAAATCAAGGTTACAAAGTCAAGGCTAAGAGGATCAACATTGACATGGTGGAAGTACTTGGAAGATGAAAGAGTTAGAATGGGGAAACAACCTATAGCTAACTGGAAAGCCATGGTGACCAAAGTGAAATAAAAATATCTGCCAGAAGCCTATGAAATACAAATTCATACAAAGAGACAAGGTATGAAGCAAAAAGACTTGGATGTGGCCTCTTATATAGATGAGCTCTAGAATTTATGTCTCAGATCAAAGATTCAAGAAGAGGAACCTATTAAGGTAGAAATATACTTGGGTGGTCTAAAATGTAACACCCAAGAAGAGATAAGTCTATGGACTCCAACCACTATTCAGAAGTGCCACCAATTAAATATTAAGGTGGAAGAAAGGAATAAGAAGAAAGGAGACTCTAATGCCAGAGGTAGAGGCAGAGGAAGAGACCAAGGGGGTCATAGAGGTGGTTATCAAGGCAGAGGTAATGAACAAAGAAAATGGGGAGAGTCCAAATTGAAAGAGCATGGAAGTGAAAATAATCCAAGAGGGTGTTATACCAGAGGTAGAGGTACTCAAGGAGGCTATAGTAGAGGAAGAAGTTCAGGTAGAAGCAACTCATACTTTGCAAGTATGAAATTTTATACTTGTGGCCAATTGGATCACTCGGGCTATAGATGCCCTGATAAAACTACTTCATCAAACAATGGTAAGAGGATTGAATATGCTCATGAAGACACAACAAGTGTCAAGACACCTAAGGTTAATCACATTGAGTCAGAGATGGGAGAAAATCTCATGTTCAGAAGAGTTCTAATTAGGCAACCAGTCAAGGATGAACACAAGCATAGGAGAGCTTTGTTTAGAGTTAGATGTAAAATTCTTGGCAAAGTTTGCAAAGTGATTATGGATTCAAGATCTACAGACAATTTTATATCAGAGGAACCTGTAAACAAACTCAAATTTACAAAGATAGTGTAGGATTTCACAAATGTGCAAATCCACAGCAAACCAAGATCACCTGCAAGCAAAATACCGAAAGCTGTAGAACAACCTGTGAGAGAGAGAGAGAGCTAGGGTTTTTAGAATCTCAGCAGAGTGAGAGTAAAATGTATTTCTCAAAGAATGAACAATAATTACAAAAAAGCGGCATATAAGGTGAGAAACCCTAAAGCCGGAGAAAGCTAGGTTTGTGCATTAATAATTAATAAACATATTAATTATTATGCACCTAAATGACAAGCTTAAGTGTAAATAGAATAATAGCGACCTTTAATAATTAAAT
>MU226460.1:775411-815004 GCA_018584345.1 Thuja plicata
AATTAATATTTTATTAATTACATGTGCAAGATTATGTTGAAAAAGTATTTTCAAACTCAAGGCTTTCAACTAGATTGTAGGATTCAAAGTTGAGTTGTGAAATTAAAAGATATTTTAATTAATTAATTGTTATTTTCTTTCAATTTTGGAGAGGAGTCCTTTTAGGAGTTAACTGAATGTGTTGTCATGAGGGATTTCTTGATTAGGGGAAGTTGATCCTCATTAGGGAGAATTCTTCTCTCATTTGAAAATAATAGGTTTTTGGCAATTTGGAGAGCTCTTGGTGATTTGGGGATTTTTGAAGGATTGTGGATTGTTGTGGTTACTTGTTGCTTTGGAATTTTTGGGTTTTTCTTGCTTGTGTGTGTGCTTAGATCTTCGTGGTTTCCAGATCTGTGCTTGAAGGGTTTTAGATTTGCTTCCATCTTCAAAGACACAATCCTCCATTTCCAGCATTGGAATCAAGGTAGGTTTCGTTTGCTATGTACAATTTCAATTTTGTAAAATCTGAGGTTTCCTATGTTGAGTGGATGCATGTTTATTATTTTGGCATTTAAATGGCTTATTATTGTTTATATACTTTTGGGTATTTATTAAAACTCTAGATCTACCATTTTCATGTTTTTATATTTCTTAGCATAGTACCGTTATGCTGTTGAAATTTCGTGAAAAGATCTCTTCTAGAACTCCTAGAAATTGAAAAAATAACCTGCCTATAGTCTTAACTATAGGGAAAAATAAAATTATTGGTTCCTTTGAAAATATCTTTGAAATTAAATCAATTGAAAAAAATGAGGTCTCTGTAAAAAAATACAGACTAGTGAAGAAAAATAAATAATTTGGCCAGAAAGACAAAATACACAAAAAGACGAAACTGTATTTGCATTAGAAAAGAAGGAAAAATAAAATAAAATCCCTTTCCAAAAATTTCATAATTTCGGAATTAAAAGCAAAAAAAATAAAATAAGCTGCTTGTTAAAAAACACAGTTAGAAAAAAAAAGAATGAAAAAGAAAAAGGTTAAAAAAAAATAATAATATAAAAAAATTTATAATTTATGGGGGAAGGTGGGACCCCATCCCCACCATTCCGCAAGGCTATCACCTTTTTCATAAGGGGGAAGGTGTGTGGTGGTCCCCCCTACTCCTAATAGTAGCGCTGCAATGCGTAGGGGGAGGTACCCGTGGCCCCCCCCACCACATGAACATAAAGCGCTGGGGAGTGAGCCGCGCGGGCCCCCCCCTTTTCATTTGGTTTTTTTTTATTGTTTATTAGTAATTCTTTAAAAAAAATTTAGTTAAGTTTGTTTTTATATTATTAATTACTTTTAATAGTATTTTAATATTAATTTTTATCAAAGGAGTTAATATTAATATTTAATTTATTTATGTTTTTTTTAATGTTATTTTTAATTCTGAATTTATATGTATATGAATATTCAGTTGATGTATTATTTTAATTTTTAATTAATACATGTAATTAATTTTAATTAATATAGGGGTATCAATTTTAATTAATATATTAATCATTATCAGTTACATTGTTAGAATGGATATGAATTTCTTGATTAATTTATATTAGGGATCATCATTGAATGTCTAATATATAGTGTAGTTAATTTTTAATCAGTTAATTTACATTATATTAAAGACATGATGTAATTAATGTACCCTACTGGTTAGATTGATTCAACTAATGTAATGGTTATTTTAATTAGTCCATTTAGATGCTAGGGTTAGATTGAATGGGTTTAATTTTTGATGACATTAATTATGTTGGATTAGATCATAAGACTGGATTTATTAATGGATGTTGAATGAGTTTATTTTATGCATGTGGGTGGTTCAAATAGATGAAACTGTTATCCATGTTTGTTCATTTTTCAGTCCTTTAGGACGTTTTTATTCCTATGCATCTATATGGATCTCTTTTGCTTATATGTGCATTATAGGGGCATTAGTTGACCTAGGATGTATACAGAGGTCCAAGGGGAGTGTTTATCATTTCTATTACTTTATAGCGTGTGTGTTCATGTTATTACCCTAAATCGACCATGTGACCCTTTCGATCTTGTTATCATGCTTTCGGGTATCTGTTGGGTTAGATGGCCCTAGGACTTAAAACCAGAGGTTTTGGGATTGTACTTTCTGCATGGTATCTTTTATGAAGTCAATTTGTGATTTATGATGATGTCATCGTCTTGATTTTCTAAACCCAACCTGATTCAAATATGATGTATTGTTTGGTCATGTGAGGACACTGTGGATGTTTTAGGGTTATTAAGAACCTATGTGCACCTGAATGTACATGATGCAATTTGAATTATGAATTATCCTTATGATACTCTTTTGTGAACCTAGGGTAGGTTACTTAGTTGTATAGTAGGAGGTGGCTTGCAATAAGTACCGGAGCCCACAAGTGGCTGTCAGGATTTGCTTATTGTAAGTACTGGTAACAAGTGATAACCTAATGAATTAATTAGGATGCATTAGATTAAACTAATAAGATTAATGCCTCACCCATGCTTAAGAACTAGTATAGGCTAAGATGGAGGATGAGATGATGCTTGCCCCCTTTCAAGGTGCGGGTTCGGGCATCATTAGTGATCTTGTTTGTTTGAAAGGTCATTAATGTCGTGTATGGTCACTTGGGTGCCGGAATCCATTAAGGGATTGTCAGGACTTAACTCAAGGGTTAGATGTACATGATGACACCTTCCTATATACATCTTAGGTTATCCTACGTGTGTTAGTTACCTCTGGTGTTGTTTAGTATTCCTTGTTAGGGTTTAGAGTGCTTCTAGGAGCTTCCTTTGCATTGGAGTATGAGGTCATGTGTACCTTGTTGCGTTCTTATTGTATACCCCATGTGATGGGCCTGTTACTATCTCCTCAACACAGTGGGAGTGGACCTTTGGTTCCATGTGGTCGGGTGGTAGTGATTCTTATTACCATTGAGATTCTGACGGATCCTTCTTCATGCTTGGATGTTCGTTGTTACAGTTTCATCCTTTAGTCTTTTGGAGACTTGCGTAGTTACTTGAGATGTGTTTTGTACCATATGTATATATTGGTTATCATCCCTTGGAGGATGCACTGTATCATTCATTATGTATTATTACATACCCTGCGACTTGTGCAATGGATGTTGATTAGGTGGTATACCTTATGGTATCAGATGTATATGTAATCTTTATTATGAGATGTATGTTATTGGATTCAGATTATGTAACCTTTATGTCAGTTCTTTATTATTGTAATCATAGATTAGTTTGTTTAAGTAATTCTATGTCAAGGAACCCTCGAGAAATGTTAATCATGTATGAGTTGTATTTCATGTATGTCATGTACTTCATTGTGTTGCTTCCGCATTGTTATCATTATTGTTTGTAAACATTTAAAAAAATTTCATTCCGTGAACTTAGTGTCATGTTTAGGTTAAGTTCTCCTGGGTTCCCTGGTGGGGCATTACACTCAGAGTTGCATTGTTTGCACTCAAAGGCTCTGTGCCCTGATTCAACACATTTGAAATAAGTGCCACTGATATTTTGTATTTCATGACTACCTTGTCCTTCACTGTGATAGGAACTCCTATTATTCCTCCTATATAAATTATTATCCTTAGTCTTTAATTCATTCCTGCTTTGATCTTCAGAAGATATACCTCCTCTAGTACTGGATCGACCTCTCTTAAAGCTTCCTCCACTAATACATTTGGGGCCTTTTTCTGATGACTATTTGTCAAATATTCAATGCATATCTTGTTAGAATAGTCCCAAAGGATAACTGAGAGGGGGGGTGAATCAGTTATTAGCTAATTTAATTCTTTTCCTTTATTAACTCCAGAATATAATAAAGTAAATACACATTCAGATAACACAATAAACAATACCACAATTTGGTTACGGTAAAACCAAATGGTAAAAGCCCCGATGGGAATTAACACCCACAATAAACTATACTTGTTTATAATAATCCTTGTTAGAAGATCTTGCAACCCTGTTAAGAGTTGTTCTTTACAATGGAATAAGTATAGTGACCTGGTTAAGGGTCTGACTCTGTTAGGAGTCTTTTACAAATAACCCTGTTAGGGGTGAGGACTCACTGTCCAAAAGTTCACTGCTTCAATGGTGAAGGCTACAACCTTCTATAGAGTAGATATGCACTATATCTGATGATGAAATGTAGAGTAGACCCATTTTCTTGATCAGTTCCAATGTATTGTAATCTTCCACTGCTTCTTCACATAGATCCTTGATGAATGAAACACAACTGATATTCTGCTGTGTACATTTTCTGTCTCTTATCTTCTCATTCACACTTAGCATTCCACAAATGAACTACTATAAGTATCTTCCTCAAAGTATGAGATCATGGGACCTATTAGGAAACTCTTCATAACATCCTTGTTGGCTTAACTAATTACGCAAGCATAATTACAACCATGCAATATAAACTGAATAGACGCGACGCTTCACTAAGTCGGCCTCACCAAATTAACTCTAACTTTGCAATCTTGTTGAAACACATTTGGCACCTTTAGATAAATATCTACAACTCATAACTAATCTTGAATATACACACGCATATCCTAAAGATAGGCACAACTCAGGAACCAATGTAATACATCAGCTCTGTACAGATAAACTCCAGAAACTATAACTGCCACTAACAGAATTACACAACATAACTAGAACTTCATATCTGAGTCTGTGTGTATGAAAAAAACATAAACAACATGTCTACAACATGAATATAACTGCACAAGGCTTGATAAAATCATTCTGATAAGTACATACAGAACACTGCTGTATATTATATGTTGTCATCAATGACAAACATATAATCAACTAGCTGCCATAAGTAAATCTCCAACAATCTCCCCCTTTGACATTGATGGCAACATATGATATTAAAAACATCTTCAGCACATGGTGTCTTCTTTCTTTTTACACTCTTCTCAATATCCTCATCAAAGATTCCTCTACACTACTGCAGCTCCTATGTCTGTGTTTATACTCCCCCAGAGTATATGCTTCCCCTTACTACATATACATACTCACCCTTTGACATCAATGGAAAAGGGCGCCATAAACAATTAGGCACAGGTACTACTCCAGAAGTAGGGTAGTCAACCATTCATCAGTCACTGTGGACTGATGTTCTTACTGCTTTATCTAATCAAACTCAGGAGAGGGAATTACTCCCAACTTCTCCCCGAGATACTCAAAAGTATCTTTTGATAAAGGCTTTGTGAAAATATCTGCCAACTGTTCTTTGGTGCTCACATAGTCCAATTTTACTTCATTATCTGCAACCTTTTCTCTAAGAAAATTGTTTTTAATCTCAATGTGCTTTTTCTTTGCATGCATCATAGGCTTTTTGGACATGTTGATAGTACTGGTGTTATCACAATGAATAAAAATAGGATAATCAACATGTATCCCAAAATATTTAACCATCTACTTGATCCAAACTATTGTTGAACAATTCAATGCTGTTGCAACATATTTAGCTTCTGCTGTCGACTAAGAGATACAATTTTGCTTCTTGCTTACCCAAGAAACCAACCTATCTCCAAGAAATACTGCTCCTCTAGAAGTACTCTTCCTATCGTCAAGACAACCTGCCCAATCTGCATCTATATACACATGAAGTTGTACATTCTCTGATTTAGGATACCATAAACCATAGTCTATAGTTCCCTTTAGATATCTGAATATTCTCTTTATTTCCATTAGGTGATTTTGTTTTGGTTCAAATGCAAATCTACCAACAATGCCAACTACATTAGATATGTCTGGTCTAGATTGAGTAAGATATATAAGTTTTCCAATCATAGACTTATATAATGTCTTGTCAACTGCTGCGGAGTCATCTTCCTTAGAAATCTTGCTTCCTGTTATCATAGGAGTGCATATTGGCTTACAGTCTTCCATCTTGAAAGTCTTCAGTATTTCCTTTACATATTTGGATTGATTTATAAATATCTCTTTATCTATCTTCTTTACATTTAATACCAAAAAGTATTTTATAGGACCAATCATGCTCATTTAAAATTCATTTTGCATTTCTTTTGCAAATTCTACACTCAGCTTGTCATTACCTCCAAAGATAATGTCATCAACAAATATGGAAACAAGTAATAATTCATCTGGTGTCTCTCTTATGAATAGGTTACAATCTGCTGCTCCTTTCTTAAATCCAATCTTGGTAATATAACCATCTAGTCTCTCATACCAAGCTCTTGGGGCATGTTTAAGTCCATAGAGTGTTTTCTTCAATCTACATACCATATCTGGTTTATCTAATAGATTAAATCCTTCAGGATGTTCTATGTAAACTTCTTCCTTCAAGTCACCATTTAGAAAGACTGATTTGACATCCATTTGATATACTTTGAAGTCTTTGAATGTTGCATAGGCCAAGAATAACTTGATGGCTTCTAATATTCTCACAGAGGCAAATGTGTCAGTGTAATCTATCCCTTCCCTCTACGCATATCCTTTACACACTAATCTTTCTTTGTTTCTGACCACTGTACCATCTTCATTCATCTTGTTCCTGAATACCCACTTAGTTCCAATCACATTTTTGTCACTAGGTCCAGGAACCAATTCCCATGTATCATTTTTGATTATTTGATCTAATTCTTCTTCCATTGCTTTCTGCCAATCAAAATTCTTGCAAGCATCTTCAACATTTAAAGGTTCAATCTGTGAAAGTAAACATACCTCTTCATCCACTGTTAAATTTTTTGCTTTAGATCTAGTCAAAACACTACTGCTCTGATCTCCAATGATATCATCTTTTGAATGATACCTAGATGTGAACTTTGAAACTTTTGGTGTGACATCCTCATATGTAATCTATGATACTTCTTTTCTCTATTCAGGTTCATTACATGATACATCAATGCAATCAAACATTTCTTCAATAACAGTGTATTTACTGCTAGGCCTGGGTTCATCCTCAATCACATGTGCATATTCATAGTACCTCTCTTTAACCATGAACTTCTCATCAATCTTTACATGAGTACTTTCAATTATCTTCTTTAATCTCAAATTAAAACATCTGTATGCTTTGCTTTTAGTAGAGTAACCAAGAAAAATACCTTCATCGCTTCTAGCATCAAACTTACCAACACCATCATCTCTCTTGATGTAGCACTTTCCGCCAAAAATTCTAAAGTATTTTACTATAGGTACATTACCAAACCAAAGTTCATAAGGTGTCTTATCCACGCCTAGCCTTAGTTGTGTTTTGTTGATAGTATAGATTGTTGTATTGACTGCATCTCTCCAATAGGTGTGTGCAACTTTTACTTCTATCATCATAGTGCGTGCTATATCAAGTATGATCACGTTCCTTCTTTCTTCTATCCCATTCTTCTGTGGGGTTCTGGGTGCACTCAACTATCTTTTGATCTATGTTCTTCACAGTAGTCATAAAACTGGTCAGAGGTGAATTCTCCTCCTCTATCTGATCTCAAACACTTTAGTTTTGATTCATTCTCAATTTTGGCTTTGAATATTTTGAACTTCTCAAAGGCTTCAGACTGCTCCTTTAAGAATGCAACCCAAATCATCCTTGAAAAATCATCAACAAACAAAATGAAATATCTTTCTCTGTAATATGATCTGGTTTGCGTAGGACCACATAAATTTGTATGAACTAGGTCTAACTTGTTTTCAACTGAGTTCTGCTTGCTTCTAAAAGAGCTCCTTACATGCTTTCCCATAACACATTCCCTGTAAATTGTGTCAACTGGTTTTGCAATACTTGGAAGGTCTCTAACTGCCTTGACATTGCTTATCTTTACTATATTGTCAAAATTGATATGACAGAGTCTCTTGTGCCATAACCAACTGTCATCCACTTTTACAACAAAACAACTTACATCTGAATTGAGCTGAAAAATATTACCTTTTGTTTTTGAGCCTGATGCAATCATGTCTCCTTCTTTGTTGCTAATAATGCATTTGTTGTCTTTGAATTCCAAATGATAAGCTTTTTCAAGTAGCTGTCCAACACTAAGTAAGTTGTGATACAATCCATCAACATATAGAACATCATCTGTCTTGTTCTTTCCATCCAGGGTGATAGATCCTCTGCCTATGATAGGTTTTGGAGTGTTATCTCCAAATCTAACCATACCACCTTTGTAATTGTCTAGATGAAAAAATATTTCTTTATCACTTGTCATGTGGTGAGAGCATCCGTTGTCAATGATCCAATCAGTTATAGAACCTGCTTTGGAAATTAGGGCTAACTTCTGTGCTTCCTTTTCATATTCAATGTCCATATCCTCAATAAAATTTTCCATGTCTTTAAGGGCAATGAATCCAATTTCATCTTCTCCTGAATCTTCATTAGTTACACCTTCTTTAGCATGATAGCATTCCTTTCTGTATTTAGGTTTATAGTCAGATCTGAATTTATTTACTCTTGTAGGACACTTGGATGCAAAGTGACCGATCTTATTGCATGAAAAACATTTGAATGGAAACTGTCCTTCATACTTTCCTTTGCCTTTCTTTTCTCTTTTAGCAATCATGGAAATGATTTATTCTAGTTCTTCATCAACTTCTTCTTTCTCATTACTGCTAGAGATGTGTAAAGGTTTCTTACCATGGACTGAGGCTTTGAAAGTTGTTTCACTTTTGGGTTCAATTTTCAATCTTGATATCTCAAATGCAGAGATTTTACTGATCATAGTCTCTCTCTTGAATTCCTTTGAAAATTGCATGGTTTCATCCAGAATATTGATCTTTCTCTCATAGTCTATTGTCAATGTAGTCATCAGCTTATCCATTATGTCTTCTTCTAAAATTTCTCCGCCATTGTTTCTGATTCCAGAAAATGCTTCATTTATCCTCTGATTGTAGGCTCTGATGTTCTCTTCAGGTAACATCTCAAGGTTGTTATATTTATTTTTCCATGTCTTCCTGCATGCATTCTTTGCTTGGATATCTCCTTCAAACACGTCTTCTAAATAATTCCATATTGTGTATGCCTTGTCTACCTTTTTGATCTCAGAGAATTCACTGTCAGATAGTGCACTTATAAGGGCTTCTTTGGCAACTGCATTAGCTGTGAATGTACTAGTAGCATCATCTCTTGAGAGGTCTTTTAGAGAGGGAATAACAACTTCTTGTGTGGCTATCTCAAAGATGTCAAAACCAACACATTGTAAATGTGTTATCATTTTTTTTTCCAATCCAGATAATTTTCTCCATTGAACTTAGGACTCTCTTTTCTGAAGTATGCCATCTGATCTACCTTAAGCTGTTAGGATTCTTCTCCAAGGCACTTGGATTTGATACCAATTGTTAGAATAGTCCCAAAGGATAACTGAGAGGGGTGGGGGGGTGAATCAATTATCAACTAATTTAATTCTTTTCCTTTATTAACTCCAGAATATAATAAAGTAAATGCACATTTAGATAACACAATAGACAACACCACAATTTGGTTACGGTGAAACCAAATGGTAAAAACCCTGGTGGGAATTAACGCCCACAATAAATTATACTTGTTTATAATAATCCCTGTTAGAAGATCTTTCAACCCTGTTAGGAGTTGTTCTTTACAATGCAATAAGTATAGTGACCTGGTTAAGGGTCTGACCATGTTAGGAGTCTTTTACAAATAACCCTATTAGGGGTGAGGACCGACTTTCCAAAAGCTTACTGTTTCAATGGTGAAGGCTACAACCTTCTATAGAACAGATATGCACTATATCTGATGATGAGCTATAGAGTAGACCTGTTGTCTTGATCAGTTCCAATGTATTTTAATCTTCCACTGCTTCTTCACTTAGATCCTTGATGAATGAAACATAACTGATATTCTACTCTGTACATTTTCTGTCTCTTATCTTCTCATTCGCACTTAGCGTTTCACAAATGAAATACTATAAGTATCTTCCTCAAAGTATGAGATCATGGGACCTATTAGGCAACTCTTCATAACATCCTTGTTGGCTTAACTAATCACACAAGCATAATTACAACCGTGCAATATAAACTGAATAGACGCGACACTTCACTAAGTCGGCCTCACCAAATTAACTCTAACTTTGCAATCTTTTTGAAACATGTTTGATGCCTTTAGATAAATATCTAAAACTCATAACTAATCTTGAATATACACACACATATCCTAAAGATAGGTGAAACTCAAGAACCAATGCAATACATCGGCTTTGTACAGACAAACTCCATAAACTGTAACTGCCACTAACAAAATTATACAACACAACTGGAACTTCATATCTGAGTTTGCATGTATGAAAAAAACATAAACAACATGTCTACAACATGAATATAACCGTGCAAGGATTGATAAAATCATTCTGATAAGTACATACAGAACACTGCTGTATATTATATGTTGTCATCAATGACAAACATACAATCAACTAGCTGCCAGAAGTAAATCTCCAACATATCTGTCAATTATTCAATACATGTCATCATCAAAGTTACTTTGTCACAAATTACCACATAGATGGTAACCGTCACTATTCCAACATCCATAATCATTAGAAATAACCACAGAAATACACAATTTACAATAACATTTCTGACGCCATCCCTGTTGGAAGTATAACATCCCGATGGTTATCCAGTGAAATTTTCAATGGTAACACCGTCGTTAATCTAGCATCACCGTAAAAAACTGGTGTGAAAATTGTAGAAAACCTGACAGTTTCCCAGAGACATTTCTGACGGTAGCTGCGTCGTTAGTACAACATTGACATCAAAAACTAGCGTCACAAATGTTGAAAAACTGATGGTTGTCCGGAGATATTTTCAATGATATCCCTTTCATTAGCATAACATCACCATTGAACATAGGTGTCACAAATGTAGAAAACCTGATGGTTGTTCGAAGATATTTTCAACGATAGCCCTGTCGTTAGTATAACATCGTCATCAGACGCAGGTGTCAAAAATGTATCTTGTCCGATGGTTTTCTGGAGACATTACCGACGGATACCTCATCGTTAGTATAGCATCACCATCCAAATGGGTGTCACAAATGTATATAACCCAACGGTTGTCCAGAGACATTTCTGACGGTATCCCCGTTGTTAGTATAGCATCATCGTCAAACCTGGGCGTCAAAAATATATATTTTTTGACGGTTGTGCAGAGACATTGCCAATAGAAACCCCATCATTTTTATAGCATTTCCATCAAACCGGGCCTTGCAAATATATATTTCCCGATGGTTGTCTGGAGACATTTTGAAGATAGCCCCATCGTTAGTATAGCATCGCCATCAACAAAAGTCGTCGAAAATGTATATTTTCTTATGGTTGTCCAGAGTCAGTTTCTAGAGGTGTCAAAATATCGATGGACATGGACACTAAAGATAACAAAGCTCAAGAGAACATTATAGTTGGTCTCCATCTTTTGTCCATATTACTGAAAAAATGGTTTACCTTTCATTAGCCCATCAAATGCGGGGATTTGAAAGAATTTAGTAGAAATTTTTCATGATAATGTATATTATTTAAGTTGACGTTGCACAAATTTATCTACTTATGCACTTGTGGACTACGAGGACAGTGATAAAGAAGCATCTCCTCTCATGGCTTGCTTTACTCAGACCATGGGAGGGGATGCTTATTTATCAATATCCCCGTAGTCCATAAGTGTGGGAAATAGATAAATTTGTGCAGCGTCAAACTAAAATAATGTACGTTATACATGAAAATACCATCTATTAAATTCTTTTAGATCACCGCATTTGATGAGCTAACGAAAAATAAATTTTTTCCTAAATCGTATGGACCAAAGAAGGAGACCAACTATTATGGTCTCTTGAGCTCTGCTATCTTTAGTCCTAGATACTA
This sequence comes from Thuja plicata, assembly GCA_018584345.1. Lineage (NCBI taxonomy): Eukaryota > Viridiplantae > Streptophyta > Pinopsida > Cupressales > Cupressaceae > Thuja > Thuja plicata. Next base: position 787,279 of record MU226460.1, read on the forward strand.
GGTAAGGCTTGGAAGACCTATACCTATTGATCATCGAGAATAATCACCACCTTGCCTTTATGTACACTGCACAATATCGAATATATTACTAAAGGTTAAGAGAAGGAAAAAAATATGAATGGATAAAAAAAATGAAAGATACAATAATATTATCTTGTTGTTTACCTTCTCATAATTGACCAAATAATTGATTCCTTCAGACCTCCAGTGTTGATGAGCTGCGGAAGCATAACAGGTTTTGAGGGTTTCATTAACAAAAGACTACGAACAATTTTTTTTTGTCCCTGAGACCCTGAAATATTGAGCTTCTCTTTGTTTCGAGAATAGTTTAAAATTCTCTACTTAATAGGGCCAACTACGTGAAGGTGGAAGCTCATCTGGCCCCTCCTAGGAGCATCTTATGACCCCTTACGACACTTTAAGACCTCTAAGATGTATTCTTAGGGGTCGTAAATGGTCATAAGGGGTCCTGAGACACAACAACCGAGAAATATAAATGTAGGCATCATGGTATCAATTCTTTGGAGACACAACATAATTGATAGGTATACCCAGATAATGCAACACAACCACTACTCATCTAGTTCTAAGTTGAAACTGTAGGGTCCAAAAACCATAGATAAGGATGGTTTTTGGATTTTACAGTGTCAACTTCAAACTGGAGGATTAGTGGTTGCATTGCATCGTCTGGGTATACTACTAAATTATGTTGTGTCTCCAAAGAATTGTTACCATGATGCCTACATTTATGTTTCTTAGTTGTTGTGAGATTAAAAGTCTTCTAAGGAACATGTCGTGTCTATGTGGAACTGAGTAGGATCGTCACCATGCAAAAGGTGTTTTCTGGTACAAAAGACTTAGCAACCTCCAAGGCCTTTTCCTTGAATGCATTATACCCCTGACATACTTCATGGAATAATTTTGCATCAGGATTAAAGGGAAATGTAAACCAAGATTCATATAGAAGGTGTTTCTCTTGGAAAATGGTTGATGGTGATTGATGAAGAAGATTTGAAAATGATGATTGATCCAATTCAGATTGGTGCAAAATTTTCAAATCTTCTTCATAATCATCATCAAATGAACATTTTCAAATCTTCTTCTTCATAATCATCAAATGAATATTTTCAAATCTTCTTCATAACAGTGGATCATCATGATTCACTGTTACAAACATGTATTTCCTCAATGGACTATGATGACATAGGTGATGCAATCACCCTGTCATGGTTAACAAGGTTCTCAGATGATCAACATTATCATACAAATGATAAACAAAGGAAAATCACAGTGAAATGAGATGAAGGGCAATGTTAATTTTGGAACCATAAGAATGTTGTCAAATGACAGAGATGGAGCAGTCAGGGACACCAAGAGGAAACTACAGGATAATTGTTTCTATAGGAAAACATACTGCTACATGATTACAATATTTAGCTATAGTTAAGATATCAATCAAGACAATCACAAACATCTTGGTACTGATATCAAACAATGATCAAGTGCATGGATCTAAAAGAGAAACCATGCATAAGTAGTCAACATCAAAGTTGCATGATATAAATTGTCAAAACAACAATAGAACAGAATGAGAAGAGTTTTCCAAGAAAAGGGTATGAATGATCAAAGAACAATATTTTCCTATTAATAATTTGATTAAGATGCAAGTACAATAAAATAAATGAAAGAGATAGGGATACCACATTAAGAGAAATAGTGCATAAGAAAAGGCGTGAGGAGGCAGTACACGGTGCCTTTCAGTGAAAAGATCAAAACATTGTCAACAATGTCAAACAAGACAATTACATGCTCAGGAGCACTAAAATGATGGCTAAAATGTTCAAAACTATTTTAATGCATCCCAACAGTGAATTTATAATGAGAGATAATGATAATGCAATCATCAATGATAAAGAAATTATAAAGCATGATAGAGAACATTAGAGGTAGATCATGATACATATACTCAAAATTACATATTAAGTACATTAAAAACCATAAGCATCCAATATGAATTAAAAACATTAAAAGGTACATCATGAATTAATTAGATTAAGCATTGATCACATAACTGTACATTTCTATCAAGAAATCAAGATTAAATAGATTAAGCATTGATCACATAATTTTACATTTCTATCAAGAAATATATATTAAATAGATTAAGTAGTGATCACATAAATGTACATTTCGTTCATGTCATTGATATTCTTCTTCATCCAACTCATCACCATGATCATTGTTGTCATCGTCATCATCACCACCACCATCATTTTCATCGTTGACATCATCACCACCACCATCATATTCATTGTCATCATCATCATCACCACCACCATCATTTTCATTGTCGTAGTCATCATGATCATGATCATCATCTTCTTATTCAAGAAAAGTTGCGTCAGGAACATCATCAAATAATTGTCGGTTGTGATCATCATCTACATCAACTTATACTTGTTCAAAATCTTCTTCTTCCTTGCATTATACCTTTTCATCCTTCCTCTTGGATAATGTCTAACAACAAACGATCAACCCGGTTTATGTGGAACCTTTTAGTAAAATACTCGATCACATTGGCTTGGAAGAACATAGGGATCATCCCCAACTAAGTCAGACCACCTTGTATTAATCATTGGAAATCTATTGTCATGTTCAATAACAGTTCTATAAGGATCATTTTGATTAAGTCGTAGCCTGTACCATCTGACGATGAAGATAACTAATCTGAAGGAATTAAAGTCACACTCAAGTATATAATCCAAAATGCAATAGTATCAATTTTGAGACTCTCGAGGATGTAAGTCATTTCTAGATGAAATATTAGTCACCTAAAAGATTGCACTTATCTCAGAATCACAAGTTTTCTTTGTGTCTGCATCCAACTTTTTGATGCAAAATTTCTGACCATTGCAAAACATATCCTTGTGGTGTTTTACCTACAATAATATGTCAAACATCTAAAAATTATTGCATCGGGAGTTGATAAATGTATGAGTGATTAAAAAATTTATTTGTACCTAAAAATATCTTAAACCATATGCTAAATCTATTTCCTTTTCCGTAACATTGGAATCTCTATTACGATGAGCTTCTTTAACAGATGAAGAAACAAGTTCCCATGTTAATGTGCGACCAAAATGATGACATCATTCACTCCATACCATCGTCCAATCTTGATTGTTTTCAATATATAAATGTATTGCATCCCACTCTCGAGAAACTCTACAAAAAATAAATAGATGACTTACAAATGATTAATTTTGAAGATTAAGAATTAATTAACTACAATAACATCTTATAATTTATTATCTCCCACTTTTCTCAATCTACCTTTCCTTACCAAGTACTCCCCTTCAAATTTTGTAATGGTGTCAAGATCCCAAATATGATCTATATGGATCTTTGGTGACTAGACTCCATGTGTGTACATATGGCATGAGTTTGGGCCCTGAAAAGCAAGTTGGTGATTTTTGCAGTGATGCCCTAGGTGAGCCAGAGAAGCATAGTTAGGCATCACAGTGAGTTGCAGAAGCATTAAGAGGGAATGAAGACATTGGTTGCTTCAATAAAAGCATGTGGAGAGGAGGATAGATGTGTGAAGAAGCTCCATGTATAAGGAGAAGTTTTAATGAGGAGTTCTTTGTGGTAAAAGAACAAACCCTTGTGGTTGTTCTCTGTAATTTTGGAAACCCTTGATTTTAGGCTTGATTATAGAAACCCATTGTATAGATAGTTTGGAAAAGTAAAACCTAATAAATATTAAATTTTTTCCAAAAGGGTGTCAGTATCTGAACTTTTTTTTCCACCTTTTTAAGAAAAATTTTGAGTTATGTTCCAAAAGATGTGTAATTAGGCCTAATCCCTTGTAGCCCTATTTTGTGCAAATTCAAGCAAGTTCTTGAAATCGATAGGGACTTCATTACAAATTTGTCTTGTTAGGAATTTTCATGAGTCAAATGCCCTAGGAATGAACCCTCCTCTCCATTGGTGATTGGTTTTGGTCATGTGTGAACATTTGGTGTGTGTGGGATGCAAGAGGACATCCATGGATAATATTAGTGATTAAGTTGATTTCATTATTGGTGTGAGCAAGTTGAAAAGGTGAAGGATTGAGAATGGAATCCTTGTGAACTAGGGTTTGAGAAGGACCCTAATAGGATAGGGAAGTGGCCTATAGAAGACCCTAGGAGAAGGTAGGGTTGTGAGCAAGATTTGTCCTTACATCAGATTGGTATTAGAGCAAGTTAAAGATTTGGGATTTGGTGTATGTCTCTATATACTGGTGAATGAGTAGGGGAGATCTGTATGGTGACCAATGCAGGGTTATCTAAAGAGATGGGTGAGAAAAAGGAGAAAAATAGAATCCTTGAAGAAGACCTAGATTAAATGAGGATAAAACTACAAGAAGTTGTTGATAGAGCCAAGGATAAAGGCAAAGAAGGTGAAAGTAGTGACAGAGGTAAAAAGAAGATTGATGAGGAAGATATCATCCCTGGACCAAACCCTCCATTGAATGAAGAACAATTCTTGAAATCCATCAAGGCACTAGGAGGAAAGGCAGTACAAGGTGTACCACTATTTAGTGGGAAAATGGATATTGAGGTAGTGATGGAATGGATTGAGGGAATGGAAAACCATTTCGAGTGTGAAGGTGTTACAGAGATAAAAAAAATCAAGGTTGCAAAGTCAAGGCTAAGAGGATAAAAATTGACATGGTGGAAGTACCTGGAAGATGAAAGAGTTAGAATGGGGAAAGAAACTATAGCTAAATGGAAATCCATGGTGACCAAAGTGAAATAAAACTATCTTTCAGAAGACTTTGAAATACAACTTCATAGAAAGAGACAAGGTCTGAAGCAAAAAGACTTGGATGTGGCCTCTTATATAGAGGAGTTCTAGAAGTTATGTCTTAGATCAAAGATTCAAGAAGAGGAACCTATTAAGGTAGCAAGATACTTGGGTGGTCTAAAATGTAACATCCAAGAGAGATAAGTCTATGGACTCCAACCACTGTTTAGAAGTGCCACCAATTATCTCTTAAGGTGGAAGAAAGGATTAAGAAGAAAGGAGACTCTAATTTCAGAGGTAGAGGGAAAGGAAGAGACCAAGGGGGTCATAGAGGTGGTTATCAAGGCAAAGATAATGAAAAAAGAAACCAGGGAGAGTCCAAATTGAAAGAGCATGGAAGTGAAACTAATCCAAGAGGGGGTTATACCAGAGGTAAAGGTACTCAAGAAGGCTCTAGTAGAGGAAGAAGTTCAGGTAGAAGCAAATCATACTTTGTAAGTATGAAATTTTACTTGTGGCCAATTGGGTCACCCGGGCTATAGATGCCCTGATAAACCTACTTCATCAAATAATGGTAAGAGGATTTTATATGCACATGAAGATACAACAAGTGTCAAGACACCTAAGGTTAATCATATTGAGTCAGAAATGGGAGAAAATCTCATGTTCAGAAGAGTTCTGATTAGGCAACTAGTCAAGGATGAACCCAAGCATAGGAGAGATTTGTTTAGAGTTAGATGTAAAATTCTTGGAAAAGTTTGCAAAGAGATTATGGATCCAGGATCCACAAACAATATCATATTAGAGGAATCTATAAACAAACTCAAATTGACAAAGATACCTCATGTCAATCCATACAAAGTGACATGGTTAAACAAAGGGTAGAGTGTGTTGGTGAATGAGAAGACTTGGGCAGAGTTCTCTATTGAAGGATATAAAGATGAGTTTCTTTATGATGTGTTACCTATGGATGCATGCCATCTTCTATTGGGAAGGCCTTTGAAATATGATAGGGGTGTAGTATATGGTGGAAAAGAGAACTCCATATCTTTCAACAAAGATAACAGAACTTTCAAGATTCAGTCCTTGTTGGATGAAGATGAGCCACAACCCAAAACCCATAGTGTTTTGTTGAGTAGTAGATAGGAGTTCATTAATGCCCTTAAAGATGAAGGAAGTGAAGGGTATGCCATCTTACTCAAGCCTAAGGAGGAAGAGAAGCCTAAACAAGAACCTTTGCCATCAGAAATCAGAGAGTTACTTGAAAAGCATGAAGATATAGTCAGTGATGGTACTCCTGCAACTTTACCTCCTAGAAGTGTGATAAGTCATCAAATTGAATTTGTGTCTGGTGCATCATTTCTAAATAAGGCAACTTATAAGCTTACTTCAGATCATAATCTAGAAGTAGCTAGACAAGTACAAGAGCTATTAGACCAAGGAATAATTAAGAGGAGCATCAGTCCATGTGTTGTACCTATGGTCTTAGCATCCAAGAAAGGTGGTAAGTGGAGAATTTGCACTGACTCTAGGGATATTAATAGGATTACAATGAGATACAAGTTTCCTATTCCTAGGATTGAGGATTTGATGGACTGTCTTGGAGGGGCAAAGTTATTCACTAAGTTGGACCTAAAAAGTGGGTACCACAAAATTAGAATCAAAGATGGGGATGAATGGAAGACAAATTTTGAGACTACTGATGGGTTGTATGAGTGGAGAGTTATTGCATTTGGCCTTTCAAATTCCCCTAGCACATTCATGAGTCTCATGAATGAAGTGCTTAAGGATTTCACAGGGATATTTGTGGTAGTGTATCTAGATGATATACTCATCTTCAAAAAGATAGGAGAGGAGCATTTGAAGCATGTGGAGATGGTACTCAAAAGGTTGCAAGAGGAGAAGTTATCCATCAATCTAGAGAAGTGTGAGTTATTCAAGAAAGAGCTTGTGTATTTGGGGTTTGTAGTGTCCCAATGGTCATTGAAGATGGACCCAAGAAAGGTGGAAGCTATTTTAAATTGGCCTACACCTACCAAAGGGACTGAGGTAAGGAGCTTTCATGGGTTAGCTCAGTTTTACAAAAAATTTATAAGAAATTCCAGTGGAGTTTCTACACCAATGCTAGACACCATTAAGGGTGGTCTAAAGAATAAGTTTAGGTGGACCTCTGAAGTAGGAAAAGCATTTGAAAAGTTGAAGGAGCAAGTAGAAACACAACCTATCCTTGGAATCCCTAGTTTTGACAACTTGTTTACTTTGGAGTGTGATGCAAGAGGGATGACAGTAGGGAGTGTGTTAAGTCAAGAAGGTAGGCCAGTAGCCTTATTCAGTGAGAAGTTAAATGAAGCAAAGAATAAATATTCTTCTTATGACTTGGAATTGTATGCCTTAGTTCAGTCTCTTAGGAAGTGGAGACATTAATTGCTACCAAAATAATTCTTAGTGTTTACTGACAACCATGCACTTAGCTATATAAATACACAAGAAAATATCAACAATAGACACTTAAAGTGGATGGAATACCCTGAAGCATTCACATTCACAATAAATCACAAGAAAGGACAGTTGAACATGGTTGCAGATGCACTAAGTAGGAGGCTACTGACCATTCAAGAAGTTCAGTTGAAAAACATTGGTATAGAGAGTTTCAAGAACCTCCCTAGGGAAGATGAAGACTTTGGTGAAGCCTACAAGGTATGTTCTAATTTTTAGAATCACTTCCATAGTAAGTTTTCTGATTTTACCTTGCAGAGTGGGTTGTTATTTAAGGGACACCAATTGTGTGTTCCTAAGGGTTCAGTGAGAGATAATATCATTCAAGAGAAACATAATGGTATCTTGAGTGGCCATTTTGGTGTGAACAAAACCATAGAGTTAGCACAAAGGTTTTACCATTGGCCAAAGTTGGTAAGGGATGTGACAAAATATGTTGAGCAATGTGTAGTGTGCATGAAATAAAAAGGAGGAGCTAGCAATGCAGGCTTGTATCAACCTTTTTCCATTCCCTAACAGACCATGGGAGTGTGTTAGCATGGATTTCATTGTAGGGTTACCTAAGACAAAACATGGACATGACAATATTTATGTTGTGGTAGATAGATTTAGTAAAATGGGTCATTTTATACCTTGTGGAACTACACATGATGCTAGTAACATTGCACATTTTGTTTAAGGAGATTATAAGAATCCATGGACTACCCCTAAGAATTGTCTCAGATAGGGATGTCAAGTTCATGAGCCATTTCTATAAAACACTATAGAGAAGATTGGGTACTAACCTATCATTTTGTTCAGCTTACCATCCTCAGATAGATGGCCAAACCGAGGTGGTTAATAGAGTGCTTGGTAATTTGTTAAGGTGCCTAACTAAGGAGTATGGATAGACATGGGATGTGGTCATTCTCTAAGTAGAATATGCATACAATGAAAATGTTAACAAAACAACATATAAGAGCCCATTTGAAGTTGTTTATGGGATGCACCCAAGGGGTGTATGTGAGCTTAGAGACCTTGGAACTATGGAGTACATGAGTGGTCATGCTGAAGAATTCACTCAAACCATGAAGGAGATTAAAGAATAGGTGAAGAGGACTATAGTAGAGTCCATAAAAAATTGAAGGCTAAAATAGATGAGAAGAGAAAGGATGTTCAATTTGAGATAGGGGATTATGTCATGGTACATTTGAATAAATCTAGGGTATAGAAGGGAGTGCCTACTAAGCTACAGATGAAGAGAGTGGGACCCTGAAAAATATTAGCCAAATATGGGGCTAATGCCTACAGAGTGAACCTACCTACTGATTTGAGCATCTCACCTATTTTCGATGTGGCAGACTTGATCAAGTTTATAGGACCCTTAACTAAGATAGATGTGAATAGGACAAAGGTTAGAAAAGATGTAGAACCTTATGTTTTGCCTCCAAAGGTACATACAAAATCAAACAAGGTATTAGATTCAAGGGTCAAGAAGACCACTAGACACAAGGTCTACATGGAACACCTCATCAAATGGAAGCATAAGATAGATTAAGAGGCAACATGGGTTGCAGCTACAGACTTCAAGAAGTTCAGGATTACTGATGACATCTTAGCCACAAGATTGCCATGACTTTCTCTTGTAAGGGGGAATATGGTGTAGGAGCACCCATAGGTTGTTTTGGAAATCTAGTTAGTTTAGATGTGTGTGTGTGTGCCTTATGGTATTTTTTATTTTAATAATCTTGATTCAAGCTTAAGGTTATGTTGACCATGGCATAGGGGAGTTAGGATGTGTTTAGTTTGAGCCTTAGAACCTTTTAGAAAGTGCAATTAGGGCTAATAAGTTGTAAAGCCTTCTAATTGGCACATGTGTGATGATGATGTCCTCATGTGGTCAGTAGGGTCTAGGGTAGGTTAGAATCATGTTTCAACCATTATTTGGGTCTTTGATGAAGTTTAGTGAATATTTGAAGCATATTGACATCGTTTGCAAGAAATGGGAAAAAGTTGTCAAAGTTGCATTTTGCAACTTTGCAACATTGCAATGTTGCTCCGATAACATTTGCAAGTTATGAAAACTAATTCAAAAGATGCCTTAAGGGGTTGATAACTAATTCTCCATCCTATTTAAGAGAAACCTTTAACTTTTAGCAAGGTTGGACATTCACTGTACGGACCCAATTTTTGAGAAGCAATATCAGTTGTGTGTTTTTGTATGTAGTTTTGAAGTTCTTGATTACAATAGGGTTTTAATAGTTTAGTTTTGGCACTATAATCCATGCATATGTTAGAGTAGGTGTTATTTTAATTTTTTGTAGCATTAGTTAGTCATTTTGTTTGGTTTTAAGCATCCATTGTAAATAGTTTGTAATCTATACTGTCACTGGTTTGAACTAGGTAGTTTGTAAAGAATGGAGTGCTAGCTCATTCTCCCATTGTGAAAATTTTATGGCCCTTTGGGATCAGTGACTAGAATCCATGTATGTACATATGGCATGATTTTGGTCCCTGGAAAGCAAGTTGGTGATTTTTGGAGTGATGCCCTAGGTGAGCCAGAGAAGCATGGTTAGGGATCACAGTGAGTTGCAGAAGCATTAAGAGGGATTGAATGCATTTGTTTCTTCAATCAGAGCATGTAGAGAGGAGGATAGGTGTGTGAAGAAGCTCCATGTAAAAGGAGAAGTTATGGTGAGGATTTCTTCATGGTGAAAGAACAAACCCTTGTGGTTGTTCTCTGTAATTTGGGAAACCCTTGATTTTAGGCTTGATTATAGCAACCCATTGTATAGACAGTTTGGGGAAGTAAAAACTAATAAATATTAAAGGTTTTCCAAAAGGGTTTCAGGATCTGAATTTTTTTTCCACCTTGTTATGCAAAATTTTGAGTTATGTTCCAAAAGGTGTGTAATTAGTCTTAATTCCTTGTAGCCTTGTTTTGTGCAAATTCAAGCAAGTTCTTGAAATCGATAGGGAATTCATTACAAATTTGTGTTGTTAGGAATTTTCACGAGTCAAATTCCCTAGGAATGAACCCTCCTCTCCATTGGTTATTGGTTTTATTCATGTGTGAATATTTGGTGTGTGTGGGATGCAAGAGGACATCCATGGAGAATGTTATTGATTAACTTGATTTAATTATTGGTATGAGAAAGTTGAAAAGGTGAAGGATTGAGAATGGAATCCTTGTGAACTAGGGTTTGAGAAGGACCTTAATAGGCTAGATAAGTGGCCTATAGAAGATCCTAGGAGAAGGTAGGATTGTGAGCAATATTTGTCCTTACATCATTAGGTACTAAGGAAAAACACACATTATTATACCTCATGCCATCCAAAAACTTCTTTCCATCCACTAAACAAGTCCTTTAACTCATACACACTTCACTCTTAAGGGGTTCCTCTAAAGGCAAAAAAATATGTTTTATTCCATTAGCAACAATGGTGTATACATTCTTCCTACCATCATGTATAGATTGACTATCATACTGCCATGGTCTACTCAACAAGATATGACACATATCCATAGGCATAATATCACACAAAACCTCATCATAATACTTACCAATATTGAATTTAACTAAGAATTGTTCACTTACTAGTACCTTGTGTTCATCTTGTATCAATATAGGATTTAGGATGTTGCAACCTCTGCAACTTTAGTTTCTCAACCAATTCTTCCGAGGTAAGATTATCAAAACTGCCACTATCTATGATTCCTTCTCTTGTTCTCTATGGTATTGGATTCTCTGAGTCATCAAGGTGGCTCCTTCCTATTCTTGATTGTTGTATAATGATCCAATGAAATCCTCATCTACAAATGTTGTTCGCCTACTGCCTTTTGCCTTTTGCCTTCTTGTCAGAGTTGCCTTGTTTGCACTCAAAGGCTCGGTGCCCTGCTTCAACACATTTGAAATAAGTGCCACTGATATTTTGTATTTCACCACTACCTTGTCCTTCACTGTGACAGGAACTCCTGTTATTACTCCTATATAAATTATTATCCTTATTCTCTAACTCATTCCTGCCTTGATCTTCAGAAGATATGCCTCCTCCCGTACTGGATCAACCTCTCTAAAATATTCCTCCACTAATACATTTAGGGGCTTTTCTGACTACTATCTATTGAATATTAAATGCCTATTTGTCAGTAATTCAATAGATGTCATCTTTAGAGTTATTTTGTCACAAATTGCCACATAAATGGTAATCGTCACTATTCTGACATCCATTATCGTTGGAAATAACCACAGAAATACATAATTTACAATAACATTTTCGATGCCATCCCTGTTGGAAGTATAACATCCCTGATGTTTATCGAGTGACATTTTCGATGGTAACACCGTCGTTAATCTAGCATCATTGTCAAAACCTGGTGTCGAAATCGTAGAAAACCTGACAGTTGTCTAGAGACATTTCCAACGATAGTTGCATCGTTAGTACAACATCGACATCAAAAACTAGCGTCACAAATGTAGAAAACCTGATGGTTGTCTGGAGACATTTTTGACAGTATCCCTGTCATTAGTATAACATCACCGTCGAACATAGGTGTCCCAAATGTAGAAAACCTGACGGTTGTTCAGAGATATTTTTGACGGTAGCCCCGTCGTTAGTATAGCATCATCGTCGAACGCGGGTGTCAAAAATGTATCTTTTTTTATGGTTGTCTAGAGACATAGCCAATGGAAACCTCATCATTAGTATAGCATCATCGTCCAAACAGGTGTCATAAATGTATATAACAAAATGGTTTTCTAGAGACATTTTTGATGGTATCCTTGTCGTTAGTATAGCATCACCGTCGAACCTGGGCGTCAAAAATATATATTTTTTGACAGTTGTCCAGAGACATTGCCAACAAAAACCCCTTTTTTTGTATAGCATTATTGTCAAACTGGTCCTCGCAAATATATATTTGCCGATGGTTGTCCGAAGACATTTTTGACGATAGCCCCAATGTTAGTATAGCATTGCCGTCAACAAAAGTCGTCGAAAATGTATATTTTCTGATGGTTGTCTAGAGATAGTTTCCAGAGGTGTCAAAATATTGATGGACATGGACACTAAAGATAACAAAGCTCAAGAGACCAATATAGTTGGTCTCAGTCTTTGGTCCATATTACTGACAAAATGGTTTACCTTTCATTAGCCCATAAAATTCAGGGATTTGAAAGAATTTAATAGAATATTTTCAAGATAACGTATATTACTTAAGTTGACGTTGCACAAATTTATCTACTTACACACTTGTGGACTAGGATGACAGTGATAAAGAAGGATCTCCTCTCGTGGCCTACTTTACTCAGGCCATGGGAGATGATGCTTATTTATCAATGTCCCCGTAGTCCATAAGTGTGGGAAATAGATAAATTCATGCAGCATCAAACTAAAATAATGTACGTTATACATGAAAATACCATCTATAAAATTCTTTCAGATCACTGCATTTGATGAGATAACGAAAGATAAAATATTTCCTAAATCTTATGGACCAAAGAAGGAGACCAACTATTATGGTCTCTTGAGCTCTACTATATTTAGTCATAGCTACTAGGTAAGGCTTGGAAGACTTATACCTATTGATCATCGAGAATAATCATCACCTTGCCTTTATGTACACTACACAATATCCAATATATTACTAAAGGTGAAGAGAAGGAAGAAAATATGAATGGATAAACAAAATGAAAGATACAATAATATTATCTTGTTGTTTACCTTCTCATAATTGATCAAGTAATTGATTCCTTCAGACCTCCAGTGTTGATGAGCTGCAGAAGCATAATAGGTTTTGAGGGTTTCATGAACAAAAGACTATGAATATTTTTTTTTTGTCCCTGGGACCCTGAAATATTGAGCTTCTCTTTTTTTTGAGAATAGTTTAAAATTCTCTACTTAACAGGGCCAACTACGTGAAGGTGGAAGCTCATCTGCCCTCCTAGGAGCATCTTATGACCCCTTATGACACTTTAAGACCTTTAAGATGTATTCTTAGGGGTTGTAAAGGGTCATAAGGGGTCCTGAGACACAACAATTGAGAAATATAAATGTAGGCATCATGGTCTCAATTCTTTGGAGATACAACATAATTGAGTGGTATACCCAGACGATGCAACACAACCACTACTCATATAGTTCTAAGTTTAAACTATAGGGTCCAAAAACCATAGACAAGGATGATTTTTGGATCCTACAATGTCAGTAGTGGTTGCATTGCATCGTCTAGGTATACTAATAAATTATGTTGTGTCTCTTAAGAATTATGACCATGATGCCTACATTTATGTTTCTTAGTTGTGAGATTAAAAGTCTTCTAAGGAACATGTCATGTCTATGTGGAATTGTGTAGGATCATCACCAAGAAAAAGGTGTTTTATGGTACAAAATACTTAGCAACCTCCAAGGCCTTTTGCTTGAATGCATTATACCCCTGATGTACTTCATGGAATCATTTTGCATCAGGATTATAGGGAAATGTAAAACAAGATTCATATAGTGAAATGTGTTGCTCTTGGAAAATGGTTGATGGTGATTGATGAAGAAGATTTGAAAATGATGATTGATCCAATTCAGATTGGTGCAACATTTTCAAATCTTCTTCATAACAGTGGATCATCATGATTCATTGTTACAAACATGTATTTCCTCAATGGGACTATGATGAAATGAGTGATGCAATCACCCTATCATGGTTAATACGGTTCTTAGATGATCAACATTATCATACAAATGATAAACAAAGGACAATCACAGTGAAATGAGATGAAAGGCAATGCTAATTTTGGAACCATAAGCATATTATCAAATGAAAGAGATGGAGCAGTCAGGGACACCAAGAGGAAACTACATGATAATTGTTTCTATAGGACATCAATCAAGACAATCACAAACATCTTGGTAATGATATCAAACAATGATCAAGTGCATGGATCTAAAAGAGAAACCATGCATAAGTAGTCAACATCAAAGTTGCATGATAGACATTGTCAAAACAACAAGAGAACACAATGAGAAGAGTTTTCCAAGAAAAGGGTATGAATGATCAAAGAACAATGTTGTCCTAGTAATAATTTGATTAAGATGCAAGTACAATCAAATACATGAAAGAGATAGGGATACCACATTAAGAGAAATAGTGCATAAGAAAAGGTGTGAGGAGATAGTACACGGTGCCTTTCAGTTAAAATATCAAAACATTGTCAACAATGTCAAAAAAGATAATGACATGCTCAGGAGCACTAAAATGATGACTAAAATGTTCAAAAATATTTTAATGAGAGATAATGATAATGCTATCATCAATGATAAAGAAATTATAAAGCATGTTAGAGAACATCAGAGGTAGATCGTGATACATATACTCAAAATTACATATTAAGTACATTAAAAACCATAAGCATCCCATATGAGTTAAAAACATTGAAAGGTACATCATGAATTAATTAGATTAAGCATTGATTGCATAACTATACATTTCTTTCAAGAAATCAATATTAAATAGATTAAGCATTGATCACATAATTGTACATTTCTATCAAGAAATAAATATTAAATAGATTAAGCAGTGATTACATAACTGTACATTTCATTCATGTAATTGATCTTCTTCATCCAACTCATCACCATGATCATCATTGTCATCGTCATCATCACCACCACCATCATTTTTGTCATCGACATCATCACCACCAACATCATTGTCGTAGTCGTCATCATTATCATCATCATCATCATATTCAAGAAAAGTTGCGTAAGGAACATCATCAAATAACTGTCGATCATGATCATCATCTACATCATCTTCTACTTGTTCAAAATCTTCTTTTTCCATCGCATTATACCTTATCAGCCTTCCTCTTGGATAATGTCTAACAACAAACGACCAACTCGGTTTATGTGGAACCTCTGAGTAAAATACCTGCTCACATTGGCTTGGAAGAACATAGGGCTCATCCCCAACTAACTCAAACCACCTTGTATTAATCATTGGAAATCCATTGTCATGTTCAATAAAATTTCTATAAGGATAATTTTGATTAAGTTGTAGCCTGTACCATCTGATGACAAAGATAACTAATCTGAAGGAATTAAAGTCACACTCAAGTATATCATTCAAAATTTCTGACCATTGCAAAACATAGGCTTGTGGTGTTTTACCTACAATAATATGTCAAACATGTAAAAATTATTGCATCGGGAGTTGATAAATGTATGGGTGATTAACAAATTTATACGTACCTAAAAAATATCTTAAACCATATGCTAAATCTATTTCATTTTCTGTAACATTGGAATCTCCATTACGATGAACTTCTTTAACCAATGAAGACACAAATTCCCATGTCAATGTGAGACCAAAATGATGACATCGTTCAATCCATACCATCATCTAATCTTGATTTTTTTCAATATATAAATATATTGCATCCTACTCTCGAGAAACTCTACAAAAAATAAATAGACTACTTACAAATGATTAATTTTGAAGATTAAGAATTAATTAACTACAATAATATCTTATAATTTATTACCTCTCACTTTTCTTAATCTACCTTTCCCCACCAAGAACTCCCCTTCAAATTTTGTAATGGTGTCGAGATCCCAAATGCGATCTATATGGATCTTTGTTGCAAGATCTTTGCTAGATATTTTATATCTTATTTTATATTTAGTAACGTACACCATAGTCTAGTATACCATATATCCCTCCACCATAGAACCCTTAGGTCATGCTCTTTACAGAACCAAAGTCTTCAAAAATTTCAAATGCCTCTCAACCATCCTCATTTACCGAGTGTGTATAAGTCCATACAATTCAATCTCCTCAACTTGGTGTATGAGGTAGTGTTCTTGTGCATTGAAAAAAGTTGAAGGTAGACACTTTTGCATTTCACACATTAGATGAAGAATTCTTCTCTTTAAATAATTTATATCTTATTTATGAACTTCTTTAGGTGAAAACCACCTACAAGACATTCAAGACAAAAATATATAAATACGAGACTTTACAATATATTACATAACAAGAAAAAAAAATTGCGAATATAATAAGTATATACAACAAATTGAACAGATATCACTACTCACCTCATGTATTTTCTAAGATCATATATCACTTGTTTGATTTTATTGTCAAAGTTCTCTGGGATAGATAGGGGTAGCACGTACTGCTGACTTACCTTGATGAAGGTATGCCAATCATGCATTTTCAACCTTGGCCCAAATTCACTTTTCTTTGATATGAGATTGCTTATGTTTGCAGCAAATCCTGTGGGAAATCAAATTTTTTGTATGACTTCTTTTATGACATCACTTTAATACTCCATTAATAACCAAGGAAGGGCACTTGTATTAATCCGGTCTCCATTTCTATTTGATTCAATAAAAATTTTTATTGCATGATTGGATTCATGAATGTCACTATAAATTTTGACAATTTTTTCTTTGTCACGTCTTCCATCCAATATTTTTCATAATGTCTCCGTTACATTCTTTCCAATATTCATAGCATCAAACAAATGCACAATTTGTAGTTTCTCGTAGTAGGGAAACCTACTAAATTGTCTGAGATAACTTTTTAGTCCCTTTGGAAGGTGCTCATAGTATTTCCTTGACGATCTTCACAATCATCAATTACATAATCAACAAAAAAACACAATATAAATATATAAATTTTAAACATAAACCATTAGGTGGACCGATAGTACCTTGACGATTAATTCTATTGTATTCCAACTTCCATAGGCGAGGTGTTATTCTTCATGGCTTTGATGTTGTCTCTTCTTTCCCATTGAAAATATATTTTTTGGTAATTTAATACTTATGATTTTTGTGGAGAAAGTGCCTATGCTCATCGAACACCTGCTTTCGTAAATTTTTTGAATGATGAGATTTCATTTTTGGACCATAAACTGGGCATGCAGAATTTCCCTTTGTTTGAAGACCTACAAGATAATGATACAATTGGATTAAATATGTTAATTTTTATAATTAGAATTATTATGTGCAACTTGAATTCACCATAACATACAAGAAAAATGTGTTAACCCTCGGGCATCATATATTGTCCATACAAGCATTGCATGGAATTGAATTTATCTTTGTCCTATTGGTCTAGAGATGTCATACATAGTGACACCATTTCATAACACTAGAAACTCATCGATAAGAGGATCAATATATACATTCATATCTTTAACTTGGTACTTACCTAGTTGAATAAACCAACAACATTACACAATTATTGTGACCATTTTAATGCAAGATTTATAATTACATGCAGAAAACTCTTAAATGATAAAGTACCTGGAACAATCATTTCTAACATAATGTGCTCCCTCTTTATTGACATCCATGGAAGAATGTTATTGTTGAAGAAAAAAAAAGGCCAAACAGAGTAAACAGATCTCAGCTCTCCAAATAGATTCACACCATCTGCTACCAATGAAAGATTGAGATTTCAAGGTTCTTCGATAAAGTGCGGCCACTTTTCCTATGTCCTTAAATACCGAACCATCCGTAGGCATTTGAATAATGTAATCTTGACTCCTATTGCGTGCATGGTTATCTATAAATTGTGTCAAGCTACTACACCTGAAAAATATTTGTAAATATGGTATAATGGGGATGTAACGAAGAACCTTGTGAGACACCTTTTTTGTTATTTGATCTACTCGATATCTACTCATATGAAATTCAGGGTATTTTTGTTGCAAATTCATGGTCTTTATGATAAATGATATGATCATTGAGACATGCATATATTGCTTGATACTCCATTCCAACATCTTTCATAGTGGCACATAATTCTCAGTATGAGCGAGGGAGATTATTCGATGGTGGTAACAAAAACTCACCTAACAATCTACAACAAAAAATATAAGTTGTTAATATTAATAATATTTATGGTACATGTTTCACCCTTTATTGACTATAATGACATATATGACATACCTTAGTGTACGTGACATTGTTATGTTGGATAAACCATTCATAACTTTCACGTTCAAAAATAACAATACAATAGAGAGAAGAGTTGTTTGAGAGCTTTTGTAAAGGGCCGTGTGTGCCTTATCAAGTAGAGGTATCTTATGGATGACATCAATGTCATCCTGATCATCATCATCAACTACACCAATATCAAATGTGTCATGTATCAATTTATTAGTACCATCATCTTCAAATGTGTTATTGGACGCATGATCGTCATCTTCCATGGGATCATAATCTTCAGCTTCAATATTCGCACCTCCATGATCCTCCACTTCCAAAACCATATTATCCATATTCATACCTCCATGGTCCATATCACGTACCAACCTGGGGAGGTCGACCTATATAAAAATGATGAAGACAAATAAACCATGATAATGATCTCATCATCAAGTGTATTTCATATGTATATTAATTTTTTTTAAAAATATAATGAAAAACGTACCAATGGATGATAATAAAACCCCCCTTCAATGTGACCATTCTCCCTAAAATGTCTCTTAGCTATTTTGATTAGCAATCTTCTATTGTTTAAGCCCTTACAATTTTTGCAGGGACAATAACATTTTCCATTGCCTTTTCTTTTGAAGTTAGTCAACAATCTAGTGATTGTCTCCCCATTTTGTTCTTCACTTAGATTATCTGACATGATCCTTCTTTACAGGGAAAAAATTGGGTCATGGAAACTTCGGTCTATAACCTTCAGAAACTAGGCAAAATGATGCCAAAAATACACAAATCTTCTTAGACCTAATTTTATATAGAAATTGAAAATTTAGTTATGAAATGATGTTTTATTATAGTATAAAAAATTGATCTACTTCTACTATTGTAGTCTTCCACCTCAAACTCAGTCCTATTGTGGCAAGAAAGAAAGATATTCAAATAATATACTAGTATGTACTAGTATTTAGATATCCTAACTTGAGGTTAATCTTAGTGAAGTATTTTACATTGTGGAGTTGATCTAAGAAGTCATTGATGTGCTGAGGGGGTACCTATTGATGACATGTAACTGATTGAATGTTTGAAGATGTTAAGTTGATCACCAAAATACAAAAAGATAATGTAAGACATTAAATTAGTTAATAGATTGTATTGTCATTGATGTCAACTTGATATAATATGATCGGTTATATTCAAAGTTTCAAAGACTTAAGAGAGATAAAGATTATGCTTTTAGTAATGCATAAAAGACCAGCATTCACTAAGTGACTTCAAAAACCGATGACTAGTGGAAATTGAAGGATAAAGAAAATCGAGAGTAAAGTCACAGTGATGCATGAGCAAAGAAACTGACAAGCATTATTGACGAGAAGAATCACAAGCATTACCGATGGCCAAAATTATAGTGTTAACCAACAGACAGACAAGCCTAAGGGAAAGACAACATTGACAAAGAAGCCCGAAGAGAACTGAGGTATTGACTGAAGCTATCAAAGAGTTAAAACACCGAAGTTAACTAGAGTTCAGAAATGACAAAATACTTAGCTGGGAGAGCTAAAGATATACTTAACTGGTTGTTGACATTGTTTTAATCGACAAGTTAAAGCCAGAGATAATTAAAATATTTAAAGCTGCTTTATCCAGTTGGTAAGAAGATTTCTACGAGATAAAACAATAGTTAAACTTTAAATCAAGATTGGCTAAGATTGCGGATCACGCCAAGAACAATAAAATAAAGAAGTGAGAAATGGTGATATCATGTCTATAAAGAGACAACTTAATTTATTATGAAAAATGAGAAAGAGGATGCTGAAGAGAAAATGATGAAGAACAACTTCATACAGTCCTGATCAATCAAGCTGAGGAAAGAGCTAAATATTTCTACGGACACAAAGCAACAAAGAAGCACAACATCACCAAGTAGAAAGAAGTGGAGCAAAGGTATTGAAAATATATATTGATCAGAAAGGTAAAATGAGCTTACAATAGATCTGAAAATCTGCAAGTCTAAGTTGTATGTGTGAACAGATCATTTACTGTTTTAGTTTAATCATTGATTCATAAATTATCTTAACCAAGAAGGACTTAAATATCCTTTCTATATTGAGATACATCCCAAGGAGTATCAAAAATTTTAATCATAAAGATAGCATGAGATGCCAGTTACCATTTGACAAACTATACTGGGTTTGGTCATAGAAGGTAGCATAGAGATGCCCGATATCAAGTGACAAACTATTCTATTTGAATCCTCTAACAAGGTCACACCTAACATTGTGTTTGTAACCTTTAAAAGGCTTGGATCTTCACTAAGCTCACTTCATAAGAGTGAAAATTTTGGGTTACCGGTCCCAAGTGGTTTTTCCCTTAACAGGGTTTTCACATTAAAAATTCATGTGTCAATGTGTTTATGAGTCATTAATTTAGTGTTTTGCATTACACATAACTAATCTAGATTTATCGGTATACACTAAGTAATTTACTATTTTTTGGTAAATGAAAGAATGCTATTCAATAAACATTAGAATAAGGTTTAAATAGTGAACTCCGAGCAATAGTTATTTGATAAGTTTATTTGAATGCATACATCTTGTAGGACTAAAGATAACTAGAGGCTTAATATTGTAGTACTAAGTTTTTGGGTTGATTTATTAGAATATTTTTGAGGCAACTGATTCACCCCCCTCTCAGTTATTCTAACAATTGGTATCAGAGCTTGTGTGCTTAGAAAGAGAGTTTAACAGCTGAAGAAAAAAGATCACAAGATGAACAAGTGAGATGTGCCCAAGTTGAATAAAGAAAACTTTGCATCATGGAAAAGAAGAATAAGACTCCACCTATCAGGTATTGGTAATGATGTTACTCAACACCTTGATACTTAATATGTGTTTCCTACAACACCTCACACTCTTGAGCAATTAAGAGAAAAGCATGAGCATAATTGCATGATGATAGAACTTACTTCCTCACTCTTCGATGCTGAGTTTGAAGATGTCAAAACTTGCACCTCTGCAAAGAAAATGTGGGGTAAATTGAAGATGGTACATGGAGGAGATGCTAATGTACTAAGAGCAAAGGAAGAAATCCTAAGAGGGAGGTTTTATGACCTAAGGATGAAAAAAGGAGAAAATATCACTTAGTATAGTTGTAGAATCAAAGAGGTAGTCAATGCTATTCGAGGAGTTGGAGGTGTACTTGAAGAATAGATAGTGGTAAGTAAAATCTTAAGAACCTTATTGCCTGTATATGCTATTAGAGTATCTTCTATTCAAAAAATGAGAGCAATTGTAAACAATACAGTTACTCTAGATAGTCTGATTGATAGACTGATTTTATTTGAGATGAATAACTTTGATAATAGTGTCTTACCATCTATAGAGTCTTCATTCAAAACTTCTTTGAAAATAAGTAAGTCAAGTCATAGACACACTATGAGAAATGATAGTGAAAGTGATAATGAGGATCAAGGACTTGATGAGATTGAAGCACTAATGACAAGAAGATTGCAGAGAGGCAAATGTAGATACAAAGGTAAATTACCACTTGTATGTTTTAATTGTAAAGAGGTTGGACACTTTGCTGCAAGATGTCCTAATTGAAGAAAAGATGATAAAAGTAATGACAGAACATATGAAAATAAGTTTGACCAAGGTGATAACAGAGATTACCAAAGAAACCAACAATTTGATAGAAGAGATACCCGAGACTACAAGAAAAAAGGAAAGAAAGCTTGTTACCTAGCTGAGAAAAGAGATGATGATACTGACACCGAATCTGAAGAAGATATTGAGATGGTGTTTGTAGCCATGAAAGATGATTCAGATGAAGAAGAAGAAAGGTATGTAGAAACTGCACTTATATCTAAGGTTAGTAACAATGATGTCTGGATTATAGATAGTGGCTGCACTCACCATATGACCGGTGATAAACAAAAGTTTGAAACTTTTGAATACAATAATGGTGGTTGAGTAATAATGGGTAATGACACACCTTGCCTAGTTCAAGGTAAAAGAACCATAATGTTGAATAACTTGATCAAATGTGAAAATGCTTACTGGGTAAAAGGATTGAATTATAATTTATTATGTGTTTTATAGCTAAAAAATACAGGTCACCAAGTAGCATTTAAGAATAAGAAGGCAAAGATCTTCAATGAATTAGAGATGTTGATCAGAATTGGTGAGCAGACAAAAGGTAACCTTTTCTATCTTGAAGACATTAACACCACTTGTTTGATGACTAGAAACAAAGACATATGGTTGTGGCACAAAAGATTGTGTCATGTGAATTTTGACAACATGATAAAGATAAGCAATAAAAGAAAAGTAAGAGGCTTACCGAGCATGTCAAAGCCCAAGCATATCATGTGCAAGAATTGTCAAAAGGGTAAGATGAAAAAGTCTAGTTTCAAGAGTAGATCCCACACATCTAATGCAATACATCTAATGCAATTCTAGAATTAGTCCATACTGATCTATGTGGACCCATGAGGACAAAGAGTTACTATGGAGATAGGTATTTCATTCTCTTTGTAGATGATTATTCTAGAATGATGACAATTATGTTCTTAAAAGATAAATCAGAAGCATTCAAGATGTTTAAATTGTATAAGGATATGGTAGAAAAAAAAGTGATAAGAAACTGAAATGCTTAAGGTCAGATAGAGGAGGGGAGTTTATTTAAGATGAATTCACTAACTATTGCAATGAGCATGGAATTAAAAGACATGCATGTTTCTGCACCAAGAACACCACAACAAAATGGAACTGCTGAGAGGAGAAATAGATCAATAGTTGATTGTGAAAGAACATTGATGATTGAGAAAAGCATCACTCAAATTTTTTGGAGGGAAGCTGTCAGTACTGCTATCTACACATTGAACATAGTACAATTGAAGAAGGACACAAAAAGACACCATATGAGCTTTGGTATGGTTTCACACCCAATGTAAGTTACTTCAAAATATTTGGTAGTCAATGTTATATTTTGAAAGATGATAGAAATGGAAAGCTTGACTCCAAAAGTGATGAAGGTATCTTTCTAGGGTATTCCACCAAAATCAAGGCTTATAAATATCTTAAGAAGTCATCTAACTAGATCATTGAAAGTGCAAATGTAAAAATAGATGAATCTGCAGAAAAGAATGATAAGGAAAGCATAAAAGAACCAGAAAAATAAAGCAGGTTTTTTTACACTGAAGAACCTGACACTCTACCCGAGCAACAAAATATTGCAACCGAGCATTAGGCTTTAATTACCGAAAATCAAGATAATACTCAAGATGATGTACCGAGAAATGAAGATCAGAATGAAGGTCAAGAAGATAATCAGAATGATGGACAAAGAGCTGAAATGAAACTTGCCAAGTATGTCAGAAGACATCATCCATAGAATCAGATCATAGGAGAAAAGAAGGTTGGAATGAGAAAAATAAGTAAGTCACTAAACACTAGATGTTTACTTTGTGATTTTGAGCCTAAATATGTTAATACTGCTCTTGAAAATGAAGAATGGGTCAATGCTATGAATGAAGAAATATAACATATTGAGAAGAACAATACATGGACACTAGTACTGAGATCAGATGACAAGAATGTCATCGGTACCAAATGGATATTCAGAAACAAGCTGACTGAGAATGGAGAAGTCACAATAAACAAAGAAAAATTAGTATGCAAGGGGTATGCACAAGAAGAAGGTATTGATTATGGTGAAACCTTTGCACCCATTGCTAGACTAGAAGGAGTTAGAATTCTTCTTTCTTATGCTACATTCAAAGGATTCAAGGTATACCAGATGGATGTCAAATCTACATTCCTAAATGGAATACTAGAAGAAGAGGTATACATTGAACAACCAGAAGGGTTTGTTGATCCAGACAAGAGAAACATGGTATGTAGACTACATAAATCCTTGTATGGATTGAGAAAATCATCTAGAGCCTGGTATGAAAGACTTCATTCCTATCTCATTAGCATTGAATTTGTAAGGACAAGTGAAAATAGAAATCTGTACTTAAAAGAAGATACCGATGGTAATATTTTGATTGCTGAAATATTTGTTGATGATATCATTTTTTGGGGGAAATGAAAATTTATGCAAATCCTTTGCTAATTAAATGAGCAAAGAGTTTGAAATCTCTATGTTTGGGGAGATCAAACTCTTTCTTGGTCTATAGATTCTTCAACAAGATGTAGGTATATGTTGGAAACACTGAGAGGGGGGGGGTGTGAATCGGTGTTTGATTAATTATTCTATTTCAGAAATTTGAACATAAATTAGATAGATAACATATGAAGCATAACACAATAACACATAACACCATATATGTTTACAGGGAAACCTTGATCAGAGGAAAACCCCAGTGGGAATTAGTACCCTCAAATAATTATACTAGTATAAGGAACCTGTTAAAGTTCCTTTTCCCTATTAGGAGCAGTATTTACAATGAAAGTACAATGAACCTATTAGGAGTCTTTACAAAAAACCTGTTAGGGGTGAGGACTCACTATCCAAGAGCTCACTGCTCAATTAAAGAAGGCTACAACCTCCTAAAAATAGATATGTACTATATCTAAAAATTGAACTGCTGAAGTGACACGGCTGTCTGATCAGTTCCTTTTATGTGCTGATGCTTTGATCTCTTAAAAGAATTTATCTCATATTGATTAGTTCATACTGCTCTTCATTGTCTCTACTCTACATATTCTTGACTCTTGCACTTATTACAAGAATGCATATTAAGTATATATACATACTCAATAGACGTGACCGAAAAAAAGACCTTAGTCGGCCCAAAAACATTATACACAATGCTTCCAAACAAATTGGCTTAAGCATGTTTAAAATAATGTTTAATACATAATTACTAAGTTATTGCAATAGGCGCATATCCTTTACAAAACAAAAGATTATATGCTAATCCAAAAACTGTGGTCGGCTCCATACTCTATTTTCTGAACTTTTTAGTGCACTTAGTCTTTCTGTAACTTTTCCGTACTGTCATTCCGTACCATGTGTGTATAGGGTAAGCATAAAAACATGTCATAGAGCTTATGCATGAATGCACGTATCTTGATTCGTTCTGACGCACGTGCGCTGGTGCTCTGATCGACTACATATCTCTGTTCTTCTTTGTCTTCTATACTTAGCCAATTTTTGCTCTTCAAAGTTTGTTGTCAAAACTTTATATGACTTTGTTGCCATAATGAAAACATAAATTAAGTCATATTATCCCTGAGAGTCAACTTTCCAACAATCTCCCCCTTTGTCATTAATGACAACAAAGGAATGTGGCCAAGTTACTCAAACTTTGACTAACACCAAAAAACTATATATCATCCTCTTTTATTCATACTTCTTTACATATATATAACATGTCTCTCATACATGCATACACATACTCCTTATATACATTACTCCCCCTTTGACATTAATGAAAAAGGTGTCAAAATTGTAAGTCCTTGAGTACTTACTCCGAATATACATCTGGATAAGCAATCTGAAGAGTCTTGATCTCTTGCTGCTAGAATGCCTTCAGTACATCAACTATCTGAAGATGGGTGCATAAGGCATATGTTAGCTTCTCCATCTTTGTCAGATCCAAGCAGGGTCCTTGATCATATGTAGCAATGGTTGCATCTATCTGTTTTATGTTCTCATTTAGAACAACTAGTGAGGGCACAAGTGCATTTCTTAGTTGAGTCTGTCTGGTTCTTATCTTGCTGATCTCCAACTTAGCCTTTTATATCTTGTCTAACTTCCCTTGATAGATATTGTTGCATACATTGATGTCTTTCGAGGATGTTTCAATTGATTTTCTTACACTTTCAACCAAGATATCAGCTTCATCAATCTTCTTGATGTGCTCTGAAGTGAATTTTACTCTGTCCATGCAATTTTCTATTACTTTTCTGCCTTTCGCTGCTAGTTCTTTCAAGATTGCTTGACCAATCTTCAATGAGTTTAGATCTAAAGAGAAATTCTTTATCAATTCATCTAATCTTTCCTTCTTGTACTCATCTTCTGCAATTTCAGTAGCAGAGTCTACTAAACTTGTAAAATGTGATTTGAAGCTTGTCAAGATGCTGTCACCAACATCAACTGACTGAATCTTAGCCACTTTCTTATCTGTTGGCACTAAGTCATTCAAAATGTTCAATGTCTCTAGAAAGAGAGGGTTTCTCATGACTTGCTTCTCTTTGGATTTCTCCATGGCTAACACACTGATCTTAATCAAATCTTCTTCTTCCCAAGCATCTACCTGCTGAATCAGGGGTCAAACTTGACAACAATGATGGTTTGATGGATGGAGTATGTATTACATTCTGACTGGCATCCACATATTCACTCTTCATAGGGATCTCCATAACTGGTGTTTCATTGTTTGATTGTCTTCCTCATTATTCAAGTTTGTTGAATCTTTAGAGGGAATTTTGTCCTGTTGTAAGGAAGTGTTATTAGTGCATACCTTCTTTGTCTCTTCAGTGCTGAAAAATGCTGTTTCAACTTTGTCCATGTCATTGTCAGAAGAGGTCATGGATATCTTAACATCATCAATCACAATAGTTTCTTCTGAATCTTTGGTTGTATCAGAAGGTGTTGAAATAGTGGGCACTGAATCCTATAGACCTGTCATAGGCGCACTTGGAATCTTAGATTCTTTACTCTGTTTAGGAGGGACTAGATTCACTTTTGTTGTAGGTGTCATTGATGGATACATATGTCTATCCAAAAATACTCACTCAAATGATTTCTAAGTCTCTTCACCAACCAGTTCATACTCTTTGTTCATGATATGAAGTATTCTTTTTTTGGTTCTAAGATGAGGTTTTACCAAATCCAAAAGTATAGCTTTCTCATCATGTGAGAAAATAGGGAGAAGATTGTCTAAAGTTTCTTCTCTAATCCTCATATCCTCTTCAACTACTTGCCTTTTCAATATATCAATTATGTTCCATACTTTGTCTAGTATGACTGTTTTGAGCTCCAATACTGTCCTCTTAAACCTGATCATGTGAGAGATAATCATAGAATGAATTTCTAAATCGTCTATCTCTTGGTATTTTTCATAGACATTCTTAATAGATTTTAGTCTTCCTTCTAAATAATTTTTTTCTTTAGGACTCTTAGACTAGGTCTGAATCCTACCTCAAGAGGGGCTTGAGTGTTCTTTACCTTGCTCCTTGTTTTCCTTGAGGATGGGTGACCTGTGGGAACTTGCTTCCTCCTTTTAGTCAATTTACATGGTACTGATGGTGGAGATGCTTCCAAGTTAATAGTTGTTGAGGGCGCAGATGTTCCTTCATCAGATTTCTTCATCTTCTTCTTGGGGATATCATCAGATTTTTCCATTTTCACCTCTGCAGTATTTTTCTAAGTTCTTTTGCAATCTTAGCTTCCCTAGCCTTATCTAGGTCTTCTTGAGTGACACCATGAACTCTTAGGATGTTAGATGTAATCCTTGATGCCTTTCTTTTATTGTCTACACTGTATAAGATAGAATCAACTTGATTT
>MU226460.1:818056-844357 GCA_018584345.1 Thuja plicata
GAGGCGGCGGAGCTGGGTGGCGGGGGCCGCGGAGGGCGGCGGAGTGGGCCACAGGGTGCAGAGTGGCGGGCCGGTCACCGGCCGGCGGCGGTGGAGCGCCGGTGGCCTGGCGGTGGCGCGGCGGCGGCCAACCAAAAAAAACACTGACTGCATTTTAAAATGCATAAAAAATGATTTTTTTTAAAAAAAATTCTCGAAAACCGTGCCCGTACGGCCCTAGAAGGCCAAGAAATTTCTCCCAGACGCTCCGGTGTCTAAAACGAACATGCCTTATATGGACTCTAGGGTTTTTGGGCCTTCCAAACGCAACCGTGAGGTCAATTTTGGTCTAAAGTGCCCCAAAAAACAAAGACCCCTAGAACCAATGAAAAATACCAGAAAAGACAGGAGAACTTCAAACCCTCGCTTGCTTCAACAAAAATAAGAACAGCCAGCTGAAGGATGGCTCTGATACCATGTTAGAAATAGGAAATACCCTATTCTCCCAAGAACACCTACATGCAAACCTATCACAAAGTAGAAGCAAAGACAGAAGAGAGAAGAAGCTATGGCGGCCAAAAAGCCAGAGACATGATATCTATGTTGAAAGAATAAACTTCTATTATCAACAAACTGAATACAATACAATCTCCTTTATGAAATGCAAAGAAGTGAATCCTTATAAAAGGAATCATGAAACCCTAAAAGGGAAACCCTAAGGTTAGCTAAAGCAAACTAGAGTGAATAAGTGAGTTAGTAATTAGATCATAATGATTTAATTAATAACCTGATAGACTATTACTCTAACAATAGGCACATACTCAAAGGTGATTATACCAGCCACGCAGGGGTTTAGAGTTAGAATAGCTCCCCCTGAGACCATGAGGGTCAACTAACCAGAAGTAGAAGGTGCGTCCACTAAGGATGCATAAACTACCTTGTTCTCATCATTATCCTTCTTTACTTCAACCCAAATTTTATCTGAATCTTCTTTATCTTGTACAAACTTAACTTCTCCCGATTCTTCAAATAGTGACTTTTTAGGATTCTTTTGTCTTTGTGCTCTTGACCTGCAAAACTTTGAGATGTGTCCGGCTTTGCCACATGAGTGACAAATGATAGGAGGTATGATGTTATTATTCATCATGTTGCACTACTTGGCTATGTGTCCATTGTAATTACATATCTGACATGTAATGTTCTGAAAGTTTCTTTGAGGTTTATTTTTCTGATTGTATTGAGTCATATTTCTTTGGTTCTGTTGTGACTGATTTCTTTGACTTGTTCTGCAATATATAGCCCTATGACCAAACTTATTACAGGAGTAAAAATAACCATTGAAAGGTCTTACCTCTTTACAATCTCTTTCCAAGTTTCCATGTTTGTTACATGTATACCAAGTATGGTTAACTACCTTGTGTTCATCTTTGGGTGGTTTTGCTTTAGCCTCTTTAAGATTCTCAGTTTTCTTTGCTTCTGCATAGTCTTTTTGAGCTTTCTTTCTTTCTTGCATTGAATTGATCTCAATTTGAGCTAAATTGTATCCAACACCAGTAGTATCACCTTTTAGCTTATATGCATAAAGCTATGATTGAATTAGATCATAACTTGTGTGTAGTTTATCAATCTTGTCTTATGCTTCTGTTAATTCATATTCTATCTTTTTCTTGATGTTTTCTAACTCCAAGATTTTCGTGTTTGCTTCCATAAGTTCATCATCTAATTGTTTACTCTCTTTGGTCTTTTCTTCAATAGCTATTATGCTATCTGTAAGTTGTTCATTCAGATCTTCAATCTTATCTTTTAAAGACATGTTCTCTTCATTCAGTTTCTTGACCATTTTTCCCAAATCATTTGTGGAGCAATCTTTCAAATATTTTCTTAATTTCTTGATAAGCATTTGGGAGCCATCAAATTTTAGTTTTAGTTATTCATTTTATTTTTCAAATCTATCAAGATCCTCAAGGGCTGCTTCAAGATTCTTTTTCATATGTTTAGCTTCTACTGAATCCATGATCTCCTCAAGTGGTTAAACTTTTTTTCAGAGGACCAGAGCTCTGATACCAATTGTTGGAAACACTGAGGGGGGGGTGAATCAATGTTTTATTAATTATTATATTTCAGCAATTTGAACATAAATCAAATAGATAACATATGAAGCATAACACAGTAATACATAACACTAGATATGTTTACAGGTAAACCTTGATAAGAGGAAAACCCCAGTGGGAATTAGTACCCACAAATAATTGTACTAGTATAATGAACTTGTTAAAGTTCCTTTGCCATGTTAGAAGTCTTTACAATGCAAGTAAAATGACCCTATTAGGAGTCTTTATGAAAAACATGTTAGGGGTGAGGAACCACTGTCCAAGAGCTCGCTACTCAATTAAAGAAGGCTACAACCTCCTGAAGATAGATATGTACTATATCTGAAAATTGAACTGCTGAAGTGACACGACTGTCTGATCAGTTCCTTTTATGCGCTAATGCTTTGATCTCTTAAAAGACTTTATCTCATACTGATTAGTTCATACTTCTCTTCATTGTCTCTGCTCTACATATTCTCAACTCTTGCACTTATTACAAGAATGCATATTAAGTATATATACATACTCAATAGACGCGACTGAAAACAAGACCTTAGTTGGCCCAAAAAAATTATACACAATGCTTCCAAACAAGTTGTCTTAAGCATGTTTACAATAATGTTTAATACATAATTACTAACTTATTACAATATGCGCTTAGCCTTTACAAAAAAAAAGATTATACGCTAATCCAAAAACTGTGGTCGGCTCCATACTTTGTTTTCTGAACTGTTTAGTGCACTTAATATTTTTGTAACTTTTTTGTACTGTCATTCCATACCATGTGTGTATAGGGTAAGCATAAAAATATGTCATAGAGCTTATGTATGAATATGCGTATCTTGATTCGTTCTAACGCACGTGCGCTGGTGCTCTAACCGACTGCATATCTCTGTTCTGCTTTGTCTTCCATACTTAGCCAATTTTTGCTCTTCAAAGTTTGCTGTCAAAACTTTATATGACTTTGTTGCCATAATAACAACATAAAGTCATATTCTCCCTAAGAGTCAACTTTCCAATAGTATATATATTACTCAATCCAAATACATCAAGGAAGTGATGAAGATATTCAAGATGGAAGATTCCAAACTAGTTGGAACACCTATGGCTACCAGATGTAAGCTGACAAAGGAAGATAAGTCAAATGAGGTAAATCAGACCTTGTATAGATCAATGATTAGAAAATTAATTTATGTTGTTCATACTAGACCAGATATTGCACATGCAGTTGGAATAGTTGCAAGATTCTCTGCTGATCCCAAAGAATCACATATGACTGTTGTCAAGAGAATTCTGAGATATCTAAAGAACACCGAGGACTATGGATTATGGTATAAA
Organism: Thuja plicata; assembly: GCA_018584345.1. Lineage (NCBI taxonomy): Eukaryota > Viridiplantae > Streptophyta > Pinopsida > Cupressales > Cupressaceae > Thuja > Thuja plicata. Next base: position 821,464 of record MU226460.1, read on the forward strand.
AGAGAAGGAAAATTTGAGCTACAAGTCTATACAGATGTTGATTGGGATGGAAACATTGATGACTGAAAGAGCACAACTGGAGGAGCATTCTTCATGGGTGATAGACTTGTCACATGGATCAACAAGAAACAAGGATGCATCTCTCAGTCTATTGCAGAAGTAGAATATGTGGTTGCTGCTGCAAATTTCTCTAATATTGCATGGATCAAACAGTTGCTAGAAGGTATGAATATGAAGATCCTTGAACTAGTGATTATCTATTGTGATAATACCAGTGCAATTAACATTTCTAAAAATCCAGTCATGCATGCTAAGACTAAGCATATAGCAATCAAGTATCACTATTTAAGAGAACAAGTGCAAGCAAAAGAGGTGATACTGGAATATATTCAATCAAAGGAACAATTAGATGACTTCTTTACCAAGCCATTACTGAAAGATACATTTGAGTACCTGAGACAGAGACTAGGGGTACAACCCTTGTCTATTGGTCAATAAGATGACTAGGAGGCTGCATCAATCTATACACAAATCAGAAGATCAATCATATGGATGCAAGAACTGAGATGGACAACAATAGATACATCTGTACAAAGCAAGTTATAAATCTGCATCTAACACCAGAGTCAATGTATTGCTGATGGATAGGGAAATTCAAGCAGCATATTATAAAAAGGATGGAAGATGATATGGAAGAATTGTTTGGCATTGTTGTCAAAGGGAGATATTATTCTCATTATCAAAAGGGGAGAGAGATTATCTCATTATCAAAGAGAGATTATATCATTATCCATGGAGAGAAGTTCCTAAGAATTCAAAGAAAGAGTTAATCAAAGGGAGAGATTGATAACATATGAAATATCCAAGGGAGAGAAGTAACAAAGGGAGAAAGTACATACTAAGGGAGATATTGTTGTCAAAAGAAAAAGAGATGATCAAGGAGAGGAAAATTCAAGAAAAAGGTACATATTAGAAACAGAGACAGAAGTTGCTACATCTATTTGGTAAACGGATTAAAGATTGAAGATCACACTCTGCAAGAAACAAATCTAAGCTATTTGAGCTTACTGAGAGCCAGACATGTGTAATAGTTATAATATGAGAGATTGATGAACTTCAACTATTTATATTTCATATTTTATTAGTAATAATATAGTATGATAATGTAGTGTGTTGCTATCAATGCCAAAGGGAGAGGTTGATGACATGTAACTGATTGAATGTTTGAAGATGTTAAGTTGATCACCGAAATGCAAAAAAATAATGCAAGACATTAAATCAATTAATGGATTGTATTGTCATTGATGTCAAATTGATATAATCTGATCGGTTATATTCAGAGTGTCAAAGACTTCAGAGAATCAGAGAGATAAATATTATGCTTTTAGTAATGCATAAAATACCAACATTCACTAAGTGACTTCAAACATTGACAGCTAGTGGAAACTGAAGGACGGAGAAAACTGAGAGCAAAGTCATAGTGATGCCCAAGCAATGAAAGCGACAAGAATTACTGACGAGAAGAATCACAAGCATTATCGACGACCAAATTTACAATGTTAACCGACAGACAGACAAGCCCGACAAACATAAAACACCAATGGAGAAGCTCGAGGAGAGCTGAAGTGTTGACCGAAGCTATCAAAGAGTTAAAACATCAGAGTTAACTGGAGTTCAGAAATGACAAAATACTTAGTTGGCAGAGCTAAAGATAGACTTAACTGGTTGTTGACATTGTTTTAATCGACAATTTGAAGCCAAAGATAAGTAAAATATTTAAAGGTGCTTTATCCAGTTGGAAAAAAGATTTCTACAATATAAAATAGGAGTTAAGCTTTAAATCCAGATTGGATAAGATTTTGGATCACGCCAAGAACAAGAAAATCAAGAAGTGAGAAATGGTGATATCATGTCTATAAAGAGACAACTTGATTCATTATGAAAAATGAGAAAAAGGTTGTTGAAGAGAAAATGATGAAGAACAAATTCATACAATCCTAATCAATCAAGCTGAGGAAAGAGCTAAATATTTCTGCAGACATCGAGCAACAGAGAAGCACAACATCACCGAGCAAAAAGAAGTGGATCAAAGGTATTGAAAAGACATATTGATCAGAAAGGTAAAATGAGCTTACAATAGATCTGAAAATCTGCAAGTCTAAGTTGTATGTGCGAACAAATCATTTACTGTTTTAGTTTAACCATTGATTCAGAAAGTCTATTAACCGAGCAGGATTTAAAGATCCTTTCTATATTGAGATACATCCCAAGGAGTATCAAAAATTTTGATCATGAATATAGCATGAGATGCCAGATACCATTTGACAAACTACACTGGGTTTGGTCATAGAAGGTAGCATAGAGATGCCCAATATCAAGTGAAAAACTATTCTATTTAAATCCTCTAACAAGGTCACACCTGACAATTTGTTTGTAACCTTTAACAGGGTTGACTCTTCACCGAGTTCACTTCTAGAAGAGTGAAAATTTTGGGTTACCGGTCCCAAGTGGTTTTTCCCTTCATAAGGTTTCCACGTTAAAAATCCATGTGTCAATGTGTTTATGAGTCATTAATTTAGTGTTTTTTATTACACATAACTAATCTGGATTGATTAGTATACACTAAACAATTTACTATTTTTCGGTAAATGAAAGACTGTTATTTAGTAAACATAAGAATAAGGTTTAAACAGTGAACTCTGAGAAGTAGTTATTTGACAAGTTTATTTGAAGGCATACATCTTGTAGGATTGAAGATAAATAGAGGCTTAATAATGTGGTACTAAGTTTTTGGGTTGATTTATTGAAATATTTTTGAGGCCACTGATTCACCCCCCCTCTCAGTTATTCTAACACCTGTATTTCAAATACCAATTTATTTAACAATTTCTTTAACAATTCAAATGTCTCAAGTAGATAAGATTCTCAATGGAGTTTCTTTGATAACATATCGATACAAATAGGATATTGGAGTTGATCAACCTTCACCTATGCATATACAACCTTCACATGTGCATATAAGAGTTGATCAGAGACGGTATATGCATAGGTGACAAGCATGCAGATTTGATCAAGCACCACTGGGAACTTGACCCGACAACAAATAAACTTGTGATGATTTTCACAATAGTACATCTGTTGTCAGGTAAGCTCCCAGGACATCTTAGGAAAATATGCATGTTCATCACCTGTGCATATACCTTCTCTAATCAACTCTTATATATACAGGTGAATGTTGTATATGTTGTATATGTTGTGTGTGTCTATGCATGTGTGTGTGTGTGGCTTAGAATTGTGCCCTAGGTCCTCCAAATTTTCTTACAAGCATTATAAGTAACTTTGTTTATAGTTGGATATTATTTGGTGCATAACACCAGTGACAAGAAGGTACACTAGGGTCACTGATGGATCCTAGGGGAGATAGAGTGGTGCAGGAGCACCAAGGCCAAGCACAAAGGGCCTAGAGGAACACTAGGGTCACTGATAGATCCTAGGGGGAATGAAAGACAAACATGAACATGATGGGTCATTTGGAATTTAATAAGACCATATTTTTCCCTTTTATTATGCTTTTAACAATGTTTTTATTGGTATGCAAATTCTTTGTAAAAGGATCAATGATGTAAGCCATGATGGCATTTGGAGGCTAGAAGTGCACCTTGGGGGTCACTTGAGGATCCTAGGTGTAGACAAGAATGTTTGAAGACCTATAAGGTCCAAATGATTTTAAGTTGGCCATTAGAGCCATTTAAAAGTGTCAAATGCACTAAAAGTGCTAAATATGTAAATTTGCCCAAATTGGCAAAATGAGGCCTATGAAGGCTCATATGGGGTTTAAGAAGGGTATAAGGTATTTAGTGTTAGGATAGAATCCTAAAAGTCCTTCAAAGAGTTAAATAAAATGATAAAGGATTGGAGAGTTGTCAATTTGACAACTATGTTTTCAACTTGACAACAATACACTAAATGTAACAGTCATTAAATTGATTGCAAGTGGTTTGGCAGGGAGTTGTAACTGTCAACCGATTATTAGAAGGGTATTTGGGTAGTGTGATCATGAATGAGAGTAAGGGAGGAGTTTTAGGGAGTTTTTTAGAGTGTTGTGTGTCGAAAGAAGCAATGTAATGAAGTTTAAATCAATAAACGTTTAATTCCTTGCAAACTATCTATTCTCCACCGTAAGGACACAGTCACTGTGTTCGTGTTCATAAAATCTTCATTTTATGAAATATTGATTGGGAATAGATTGAAATATTATTGGTTTAAATTTTTATTCATTTCCATGCAAAGGTTGTGTTATTTTGTGAATTTTTGAACAAAGAAAGTCAAGTTTGTATTGATTGTTCCTAGACAGGGTCTTGGTGTGCAGTCAACAATTGCTTTGAAGACACCATGAATGTATAAGAGTCCCCCAATTACTATGGTTAATGTGAATTACGGGGAGAGTATAAAACATGTATGATATTTTCCATATGTGTTTGGCTGCATGGGTATTCATGGATTGAAGATGAAGATCTATGATTGAAGAGATATTGTTGATTGAGGGTACATGGTGGTTGGGCTAGTCAAGGTCTGAGAGTTCCACCCAAAGGAGGGCCACTTTTTATGACTTGGTATGTCATTATAGGTTACTTGGATGGTGTAGGATCCATTGGTAGTAGATGGAAGTGTTTGCAAGTGTCTTGTTGACAAAGCCCTAGGCTAGTGCACCTAGGAAAGAGGGTTTGGTGTTTGGGAAATTAAGAGAAGCTCATAAATGGGAAAGCATATTTTGTGGTTTCCTACCAAAATAAATTCAAACAACTTACCTGTTGATTTTAAACTATAGTAGAATGTCACAAAACATTACACAAGGAATGTGAAAATTGAATACAAGGAATGGGAAACTTGAATACGCGTGGTGATGGGAAGAATTGATAGAAATGAAAAGTTTAATAAATATAAACTCATTCCTAAATGATTACATTTTAGGATAATACAAATCCTAAGTGATGCAATGTGTAACTTAGATCTAATGAAAATGAAGTAGTCAATACTAGCAAAAGCAACCCTTTAATTATGAAAGAATTGGCATAGGCACATAATTAAAACAAAATATTGAAAAATCTTGATTACAAAACTTAAATGATGAAATTTGAAGAAATAAACCATCTTATATCCATAGAGCATACACATAAAATAAAGGAATAATACAAAAACAAAATTTTATGACACTAATGTCGAATATTCATAAATTTATAGATTACATTTCATTTTTCTCACAAATATATAGAAGGTCGTCCACCATTTTCAAAAAAGTGACCAAGGAATTTACCAATAATTTTTCATATAAATAAAAAATCAACTTCATTTCAGTCCTCGCCATAGAAAATATTCCAAGGTATGTTCCATTAAATGCACATTATGAATCTGTACTTTATTCAATGATTTCTTTTCAACATCTTTATTAATGAATCTACATAGGACCTAAGATTGGTTGACATTAGGATGCTACCATATGGTTACTTTACAAACATTTTCTCATTAAAAGCTAAAAAGGCTTCAATTTTCTGAAGAGGACCATAGGTCATGAACATATTTGATCTTCTTGTGAAACATTGGATTCTAACTTTCAAACCCACAAGGACAATTTTGTGCGCAATCATTGTTGGAGATAAAAATGCAATATTAACTTAAGGAATATATCACTATGTCGGAAAGGTCAGATGAAGAATTTCTTAACCATGTCAGATTCAAAAATTTAGAATGCTGATTGTAGAAAGTTCCTAGATAGGATACAATCTGTGTTATCAGGAATGACATGGGAATGACCAATATATTTCAAGGATATACCTTTCAGGTGTAGAAACTTTCATCAAATCTCTTCTCTTGTGAACCCTAGAACACTACATGAAAACAACTATTTGTGAACACGGTGGTAGTTCCTACAGAAAATAGACAAATTGAAACTATTTGAGAAAACACCAAAAATTTGGACTCAAGAAATGAGATGATTGCAGGACACATACAAATGAGTTTTGATAATCATATAGAGCATGCAAGAAAATACCATGAGCTAAAAAAAATGTGGATGAAAAATGTAGGTGTAACATCTGATTTCACTCACCTCCTTGGTTCTCCACATTAGGCACATGGGAAAAATGTGGAAGCATTGACATGACAAGAAAAATATTTGACAAAATAAACTCATTGCAGGAAACACGCCTCCATTATCCCCTTTCCTATTCCCCACATCCTCATATTCAATATGCATGCAAAAAGAATGGAACATAGTGAAAGCATGTGGATGATTTTCATGATTGCACCCAATATTGGGAGCACATACAAGACACATAAGCTGTGGAGTATAGAGAAGACGCGTAAGTTGTTTGAAGATGTGGAAGCACAGTCAAGGATAAAGTTTATTTTCTCGAAGGAAATCAAATAAAGTCCACATTGGCTTACGTTAGATTTATTTTGAAAATAAATAAAGAGAGATACAAATTGTATTTATTGGTGGTTTAGCATCAATCATCTATACCATGGAATTTTAGAATGTTTGGTTTCCAACTTGCTAAGCTATACTCAAAATATAATATGCATATATGATTGATTTCTTAAAATTCAAATATGTTTGATTTCCCATCAAAAAGTTCATCGGGTCAACGAAGATAAAATCTGGCATGTAGGCACACAATTCAATCACATTAGATAATTGGCTTGGTTAGCTAAAAGTATTTCCCTTTTACATATTTCACTTTATAATCATTTGTTGTAATAATTAAGTATAAGTGTATAGTCAATATGAAATTAGAGTTCACTTAAAACTTTTATAATAGTATTTCTTAAATTCACATGTGTCTTGCATACCAACTTCTTTCATTTGGGACTGATTTGGTGATTATTCATGGATATTTGAGGGATAACCAATAAATTTTGTAAAAACTATCTATAAACCCTAATTGACATGGGTTTTGAGAAAGAAATTCTTGTAACTCCCTTTTGCATCATGGGAAAAATATAGAAATGGGTGGAATAGGAGATGACAGGGTCCTCTAAAGGATCATGGTAGTCTTAAAGTAGAAGGTGATGTCTGTAGAAAATAATTTGATGCCTAGGTCATATTTGGAGTAGTTTATTTGAAGTTCATTTCTCTCATGGGTCATTCACCTGGACAAATCAGAAGCAATGATTCACATACATTGCTAAAAAAATAGATCGATTCTTTTTAGCTAGAAAATGGGCAAAACTTCAAGTGGGTTTTTAAGCAGAGATACTCCCTATTATAGGATCTGGTCACTTCCTGGTTATGTTGAGGCTTCAAGAGGATGGTGTCCCAATTTTATTTCCATTCAAAATAGAAAAAATGTGATTTAGAGATGCCAATTTTAGAAGTCTAGTCTCCAAATGGTGGAAATATTCTCCTAATGATATGGGAAGAAAGCCTTCATTTTAAAAAAACATTCCTAAAAGGTCAGATTAAGGAGTGTGGAACATATCTCAAAATATTACCTAAATTAATTTAGAATATTACCTAAATTAATTTAGAAGAGGTTTCATACTTTCAAAATTTGTTAAAGGTTGTGGGTGGCTCTAGATCCTTTAATCGAGTTATGGATATCATACTGGCTATTATTAAGGAGAAACAAAACAAAATGATGTATGAACCAAAAAATATCAAAGAGGTAAAAGATGCTTTGTTCTCAATGGAAAGGGATAAATCTCCTGGCTCTGATGGCATTTTTGTAGTCTCTTTTCAAAAAAATCTTGGATGTGTTTGGGAATGGCTTTCTGTAGGTAGTAAAAGAATCAAGGAGAGAAGTGTTGATGACAATTATTCAATTGTGTGTTGTCATTGATGTTTACACAAATATAGTGATGCTACACAAATGTTTATACCCAAACAAAACATAGTCAGTGTATGCCAAGCTCTCTCAGGCATTGAAGAAGACCAAAGTGATTTTTAGTTCTAACCGAGTTCACTTGGGCATTACAGTTTTGGTCGGGCATTGAAGGATTTCAGTATTAACCGAGTTATGCTTTTAGTGACAACTGACTAACAACAGTTTATATTTGATGGTTAATTGGTTATATGCAGTCGACAAACTTAAGTTTTATTAATTATTTGAAAGGTTATTCAGGTCGAATTGACAAGGCCTATCATATATATACAAGGTCAAGTTTGGATTGAATGAGTGTGAGATATGTGTGTTTATGACATGAAGTGTGGAGGCAAAATCAGATGGGATTATGATTGAGGAAAAAACATACAGAGCTACAACAGAATATCCAATCAGTGAGGATCAAGTTTTATAAGCCAGAGAAGATATCTGAATTAGCAAAGATAGTTTCTTCAAAAAATAGGTCAATCCATTGTTACTCTAACAATTGTAGCAGTGATCTAAAATGTCTTTACAGAGAAGACTTAATAGTATTTTTTAAATCCTCTCACAAGGTGACATTTCTACATTGAAGTGTTTGAAGACCTCTAACAAGGCCACTCCTTACAAGGTGATTAAATCCTCTAGCATGGCCACACCTAACAGTGTTTTATTGTAACCTTTAACAAGGATGGCTCCTAACAGGGCTCACTTCAGAAGAGTGAAAAATAGTGACTAGTTACAATTGGTGGTTTTTCCTTTATTGGGTTTCCACATTAAATATTGGTGATATTTGTGTACATTTTATTTTCTTTATGGTTTATGTTTCTTCAATTAATCACTATAGGATAATCACAGTTAATATCTTAATATTTTCTATGTTAACCGAGTGAAAGTAGAATATCTGTGTTAACCGAGCAACAATGATAAATTTGTTTAAGACATCTAAGGGACTTGGATTGTTTTTGTGGTAATTGATTCACACTCCCCCTCTCAGTTACTCAACTCATTTCCAAAAATTGGTATCAGAGCACCAAGTGCTTTCAGGGAAGGTTTCAAGGCCTAAGCTAAATATCAGATATGTCTTACAAAAGGGAGATCCACAAGCTTAACAAAGACAATTTCGCTACATGGAAAGATTTGATGAGGCTACATCTATCTACTATTGAAGACACTAGTTTTCAATTCCTAGATCACAAGTATGTGGAACCACTGAGACCTATGTCTGTGGAATAGATGATGGACATGAATAATCATAACATAATGATGATTGATATAAGTTCTTCACTCAGCTACTCCGAATTTGATGAAGTTAAGGACTGCCCCACTGCCTATGATATGTGGAAGAAACTACATGATATACATGGAGGAGATGAAAATGTAAAGAGAGCCAAAGAAGAAAGTCTCAGAGGTGAGTTTGATCAGATGAAAATGAAAGAAGGAGAAAACATTACAAAATACAGTGAAAAAATCAAGAAAAGTGTCAGTGCCATTAGAGATGTTGGTGGAACAATTGAAGACAAAATAGTGGTCACTAAGGTATTGATAACTTTGCTTCCTATCTATGCTATTAGAGTTATAGCTATTCAATAGATGAGGTGCAGTAATGATATAACTCTAGATGCACTGGTTAGAAGGCTAACAACTTTTGAGTTGGATAACTTCGACAATTACTCTCCTAATCCTAGCAATTTCGAGTCTACATTCAATTCTAAATTAAACCTTGGTAAGATGAAAGGAAAATAGATTGACAATGATAGTGATGATGATTTTGATGAAGAAGATCTAGAAATAATTAAAGCATTACTTGCAAAGACAGTCGCCAAAGGAAAGTACAAAGGAAGAATACCATTGATTTGATTTTCCTGTAATGAGGTTGGTCACATTACTACTAAGTGTCCGAACAAAGAAGACAAAGATGAGAAAAATTTCAACAAGTACAAAGGCAATAAAGATTTCAAGAGTTACAAGAGCTACAAGGACAAAGGTAAGAAATATTTTTATATTGCAAAAGATTCTGATAGTGATGAAGATGAAGATGAAATGGTTTACATTGCTATTAAGGATGAGTCAGACAATAAAGAAAATGAAAAGACTACACTTTACTATCATATTAGCAAGAATGACACTTGGATAATTGATAGTGGTTGTTCTCACCACATGAATAGTGATAAATCTAAATTTGAACATCTTGAGCACTATGATGGTGGGAGTGTCATTTTTGGGAATGACAAACCTTGCTATGTGAAAGGTAAAGGTTGTATTTCTCTAACTGAAGGAATCAAATGTGATAATGCTTATTGGGTTGAAGGACTAAGGTGTAATCTACTAAGTGTGGAACAACTGAATAAAATTAGTTTCAAGGTAGAATTCATGAATGATAAGGCCAAGTTCCTGGATGGTAAAGGAAACCTAGTCAGAACTGGAAACAAAACAAAAGGTAATCTATTTTATCTCGATCTCAATGAAAGTTCATGTTTTATTGCACAAGTAGAAGAAAGATGGTTATGGCATAAAAGGTTGTATCATGTGAAATTTGATCACCTGGTCAACATAAGAAAGAACAAAAGAGTAAGAGGTATTCCTATTCTGAAGAAACCTGAACTGGCAATATGCAAACAATGTCAAATTGGGAAGATGGGAAAGACTAGTTTCAAGAGAAAGAATTACCATACAGGAGAAGTCTTGGAGTTAGTGCGTACTAATTTATGTGGACCAATTGGAACAACAAGTTACAGAGGTGAGAAGTATTTCATTCTATTTGTTGATGACCATTCTAGAATGATGACTATTATGTTTCTCAAGGAGAAATAAAAATCTTTTCAGAAGTTTAAGTGGTACCTTGCCAGAGTTGAGAAAGAAACATGAAATAAAATTAAATGCTTAAGATCTGACAGAGGAGGTGAATTCATTTCTAATAACTTCAATGAATTCTGCAATGAAAGAGGAATCAAAAGACAAGTATCTGCTCTAGGTATGCCACAACAGAATGGGATAGTAGAAAGAAGAAACATATCTATTATGGATTGTGCAAGAACCTTGATGATTGAAAAGAATGTTGCTACCAAATACTGGAAGGAAGCCATCAACACTACAATTCACACCTTGAACAAAGTTCAACTAAAGGAAGGTACTGAGAAGACACCTTTTGAATTATGGTATGGCTATAAACCTAATGTTCATTATTTCAAAGTATTTGGAAGTAAATGTTACATCTTGAAGGAAGAAAGAAACAAAAAACTTGATGTAAAAGGTGATGAAGGTATAATCCTAGGCTACTTCTGTAAAATCAAAACATATAAATGTTTGAATCTTACTACTCATAAAGCCATAGAAAGTGTGCATGTAAATATTGATGAGTTTGTAGAGAGAAGTGAAGAACATATCAGTAAAGAGCCTTAGGACTACATAAACTTTGTGTATTATGAGCCTGATACTATACCTAAGACACAGACAATGGTGATTGGACAACAACCATGTCAACCACTGAATTCATCAGCACAAATCTTGTTGCAACCTGTGCAACCTGGGTTGCTAACTAAAGAAAATGAGTCTCATACTGAAGAAAATGAGTCACAGACAGAGGTACCCAAGTCACAGAAAGAGGCACCCGAGTCTCAGACAGTGGAACCTGAGTATCAGACATAAGAACACAACATAATATTTGAGCATGGTGAACCTAGTGGATCAAGCCCATAATCAAAGAGGAAGGAACCTATACTTGCAAAATATGTCAGGAGGCATCATGCACCTAAGAAAATAATTAGAGATCAAACATAAGGTGTAATGACAAGGAACAAAATCAAAGGTACATGTTTGCTTAGTGAAATTGAACCTAGATCTATTAAAGATGCATTGAATGATGAAAGATGGATAGAAGCCATGAATGAAGAGATTGATCAGATAGAAAATAACAAAACCTGGAATCTTGTACCTAGACCAAAAGTTAAGAATGTGATTGGTACTAAGTGGGTTTTCAGAAACAAGATGAATGAAAAAGGTGAAGTTCCTAGAAACAAAGCAAGATTAGTATGTAAAGGATATGCTCAAGAAGAGGGTGTTAATTATGGAGAAAATTTTTCTCCTATTGCAAGACTTGAAGGAGTAAAAAATCTTCTGGCATATGCTACACACAAAGGATACAAGGTATATCAAATGGATGTAAAATCTACATTCTTGAATGAAATTCTAGAAGAAGAATTCTATATTGAGAAACCTGAAGGTTTTGTAGATCCTAAAAAAGGAAATATGGTTTGAAAATTGGACAAAGCCTTGTATGGACTGAAGCAAGCTCTGAGAGCCTGGTATGAAAGATTGCATGGTTACTTAATAAGTATTGGATTTCAGAGAACTAATGACAATAGTAGCTTGTACATCAAAGAAGGACCTCAGAACAAGATACTATTAGCAGAGATATTTGTTGATGATATACTATTTACTGGATATGATGATTTATGCAAAGCATTCTTTGAAGCGATGAATAAGAAATTTGAGATGTCTATGTTTGGTGAAATCAAATTCTTTGTTGGTTTACAAGTTTATAGATGAAGGACGGTATCTACATTACCCAGTCTAAATACATCAAAGAGATACTGAAGAAATTTGGAATGGAAGATTCTAGACCAGTTGGGACTCCTATGCCTACTGGACATAAGTTTTCTAAAGATGATGACTCAAAGGAAGTAAATCAGACTACCTACAGATCCATGATTGGTAAACTTAAATATATTGTTCACACTAGACCTGATATTGCATTAGAAGTTGGTATTGTTGAAAGGTTTTTATCTCATCCTAGAGAGAATCATTTGATGGCTATCAAAAGGATTTTGAGATATCTTAAGGGTACTGAAGAGTATGGATTATGGTATAAGAAAGGAGGAAACTTTGATTTGAAGACTTTTATGGATGTTGATTGGGTAGGAAGTGTTCATGATAGGAAGAGCACAAGTGGTGGAGCATTATTCTTTGGTAAGAGATTAGTCTCTTGGACTAGCAAGAAACAAAATTGCATTTCTTAGTCTACATTAGAGGTTGAGTATGTTGATGCAGTAGTGAATTGCTCAAATATCATATGGTTCAAACAACTGTTGTCAGGTATGAAGGAGGAAATCAAAGAACCAATCATTATCTACTGTGACAACACTAGTGCTATTAACATTTCAAAGAACCCTATGATGCATACTAAGACTAAATATATTGCAATAAAGTATCATTTATTGAGAGAATTGGTTCAGGACAAGGAAGTAATGTTGGAATATGTGAATACTAAAGAACAAATTTCTGACATATTCATTAAACCATTACCTAAGGATGCATTCTTTTATCTTAGAGGAAAGCTATGGGTGATTCCCCTAACCAAGGCTCACTAATGGACATAGTAGTGATGCATCAACCGAGCTACAAAATAAATTTAAAATATTGATGCAGATATTCAGAGCTCATTGCATATGAATCAGTACAAACATGTACATTACAAATTCATTGGATGTGTATTGGATGATGTCTTTGGAATTGGTTGTCAAAGATGGAGAGATTATTGATGTCATGCCAAAAGAAATTATTAAAGGAAAGATTACTGACGAAGAGATTGATGACAGAGAGAAAATTTTTATTAGAGAACATAGATTAATGTAAGAGGGATAAACCTATATTTCAGTGATTGTGAAGACAGAGGGAGTTTTTTGGATGAGAATCAGAATGAAGCTAAGGACATTAATAAAATTGTATCCTTGTTATTGTTGCTCTATAATTCTTTGTATTATGACATGTTGTGTTGCCATCAATGCCAAAGAGGGAGATTGTTGATGACAATTATTCAATTGTATATTGTCATTGATGTTTACACAAATATAGTGATGCTACACAAGTGTCCATACCTAAACCGAGCATAGTTAGTGTATGCCAAGTTCTCTCGGACATTGAAGAAGACCAAAGTGATTTTCAGTTCTAACTGAGTTCACTCAGGAATTACAATTTTGGTCGAGCATTGAAGGATTTCAGTATTAACCGAGTTATTCTTTTAGTGACATCTGACTAACATTAGTTTATATTTTATGGTTAATTGGTTATATGCAATCGACAGACTTAAGTTTTATTGATTATTTGAAAGGTTATTCAGGCCGACTTGACAAGGCCTATCATATATATACAAGGTCAAGATTGGATTGAATGAGTGTGAGATATGTTGTTTATGACATGAAGTGTGGAGGAAAAATTAGATGGGATTCTGATTGAGGATAGAACATACATAGCTGCAAAAGAATATCCAATCAGTGAGGATCAAGTTTTATAAGCAAGAGCAGAGATCTGAATCAACAAAGACAGTTGCTTCGACAAACAGGTCAATTTATTGTTACTCTCTAACAATTGTAGCAGTGATCTAAAATCTCTTTACAGAGTAGACTTAACAATCTTTTGTAAATATTCTCACAAGGTGACATTTCTACATTGAAGTGTTTGAAGACCTCTAACAAGGCCACTCCTTATAGGGTGATTAAATCCTCTAACAGGGTTACACCTAACAGTGTGTTATTGTAACCTTTAATAGGGTTGGCTCCTAACAAGGCTCACTTCAGAAGAGTGAAAAACAATGACTAGTTGCAATTGGTGGTTTTTCCCATATTGGGTTTCCATGTTAAATCTTGTTGTTATCGTGTACATTTTATTTTCTTTATGGTTTATGTTTATGCAATTAATCACTAAAGGATATTCACAGTTAATATCTTAAGATTTGTTATGTTAAGACATCTAAGGGACTTGGATTTATTTTTGTGGTAGCTGATTCACCCCTCCCATCTTAGTTACTCAACTCATTTCCAACAAGAAGGTGACATTCTTAAAGATTTCAACAATACATTGATTGCACTAATCCCTAAGAAAGAGGAGGTTCAAACATTTGATGACTTCAGTCTTATTTCATCATGTAATACATTTTAAAAGGTAATATAAAAGGTAATGGCTAATAGACTAAAAAGAGCTTTGTTTGATGTCATCTCAGAAGAGCAAGGTGGTTTTTCTCTGAATAGATGAATAACTAAGGGAATTATTATTATTTTTGGTTGATAGTCGAGGGAATTATTATTTCTCATGAGGCTATTCATTAAATTAGATGTGAAAAAACAAAAAGAATGTTTTTTAAAATAGATATTAGAAAATCATACGACCGGGTGGACAAATAATTCCTTCTAAAGATAATGGAAATCTTTGGGTTTGATCAACATTGGATCTCATGGGTTAAAAGTTGCACATGTCATCCACATTATTCAATTTTGGTCAATGTGAGTCCTCAAGGCATTTTTTAGGCCTCGTGAGGACTATGAAAAGGTGACCCATTGTCGCCCTTTTAATTGATTATCATGGTTGAAGGCTTGGGACGTCTCACCAGTAGCAAGAAAGGAAACAAATTATGGAGGGGGGTGAAGATTGCACCTCGAATTGAGAATTCTTCTCATCACAATTTGTTGATTACACTTATTAATGGGAGAAGCATCTTTGAGAGAAGTAAGAGTAATGAAAGAAATCTTAGAAGCATATTGTAACTATTTTGGAAAATCTATCAACTAGTGTAAATCATATATTTTCTTCTTCAACACATGCCTTGATAATAAGAGAGCAATCTCAAGGATTCCAAGAGTAAATATAGAAACTTGGTAAGTATCTTGGCATACCCCTATTTCAAGGTATTGGGAAGTCCTTCATTTGGAATAATCTTGATGATCAATGTAGGAAAATGATAGAAGGGTGGAGGAGGAGAAAAAGTACCCTCTTCAAAACACATACATTGTAAAAATAACAAGTACATGGTCTAAATGGAAACACATACCCACTTTAAAATGAGAATCTCTTTCTTTTGATAACATGAACCCATTTTTAAATGAGTACCCATTTATTTTTATAACACATACATATTTTAAATCAAAGTGGATACAAATTACACATATATAGGAGTCTGATGTTTAAGAAAATGCTCTTAAATGCGCACATAATTTTTTTTATAAAATTGCACCTATTCAAAATTTTAACTGGGAGTTCGAACATAGAGTGATGCAGGCGGGTGGGGTTCGGCGACCAAGGATAGGACGGTCCCATTCCTGACAGGTTTGTAGGAAGGCATGTCCAACGTATGTCACAGAAACAACCATGGAATAAAGGCAATGTACGTAGGGCATACTTCTCTAGGGGCCCGAAGCTCGATGACTCTTAAAGGAACTGACAAGAGCTTGAACGAAATCATTGGGTTTTTTCAAAAATATTCAACGGGTCCAAAGGCGGCCTCAAGCCTGCAGAGAAAAATATGTGGTGACCAAGGAATGAGATGCCAAAGCATTCAATTACCAAAGAAACTCTTGATACTATTGACAATAAGATTATGGACATTCACATTGATTCAAAGGCTTGGAAGGATTCAATACAAATATTTAGATCTAGGGCTTTCTTTATGAGGTGGGGGGATAGCCGACCTACCCCAAGATATGGAAATGGATAGATGAAGAATTGGGGATGCATTTCACCCTGAAAACCCTACCTAATGGCTTCATTCTAGGAATGGTAGGAACATAGATCGAGAAGACCAAAATTATGTACAATGGACCCTTCCTAAAGGGCGAGGTGAGTTTTTATATCAAAGACTGGGTGCCTAACTTCAACCCTAAACAAACTTCAATCAAGGAAATACCGCCATGGGTGCACCTGTATACCTTACCCCATGAGTTTTGGAACAAAGAGATATTCGAAGCCATTGGTTCTATATTGGGCACATTTATCAAATCAGTTGAAGTGATAGATAAGGATGAATTTTGCATGTACACCCACATATGTATTATGTGGAAACCACACCCACTCTTACCTATGGTAATTGAAATATGAATCTCTGAAGGATATTGGTGGCAAGAATTGGAGGTTGAAGAAATCATAGAGAAATGTAAGACATACAAAGAATGGGGGCATACTGAGAAAGAATGCACTACTGCCCAAAAGGGGAAAGGAAAGGAAGAGCATGCCTTGGAATAGAAGTTGGATAAAATATTAGAATCGAGGGGTTGTTGATGAGCCATAAAATGGAATAGATCTCCCAAGTATGCAGAGTTTTGTTCTAGTGCTTCCCTCTTTGTTAGACCATGTTTTACCAGTACAAGAGGTGGGAGCCCCGGTTGCTGAAGGGAATTTGAACAAAGAAGATGGTGTGGATCTCGAGACAAGTGGAGCAAATTTTAGTCTAGATGGAGTGAAGAAAGTTTTGATTATGGAGGTGAATCAGGCTCTAGACCTGATTGTTAATCCTACTGGGCAAATGCAATTTATGAGAGAAATTATTGAAGACTCTTTCCAATCAGTTGGGGTTTTGAATGAGTCACAAAAGGAGAACCTAATTGTATGGAACAAGAGTTTTGACTCTTACCTAGTGACTCATCAAGACCCAGTGCGGATTGAGGAACTTTTAAAGGACATCCACATATCCCGGCCAAATAGAGCGGAGGCAAAGTCTCAGAGGTGGGATCTGATATAGAATAGGAATCATTTGAAGTTTCATTGGGGCTATCTGAGGAGATGGGAATCCAAGAAAATAGGACCATCAAGCAATCTAAGTCCAACTCGGGCAAAGAAAATCTATGTAGTCAGCGCTCCAAGAGGAGGAAATCCATTCACCAATTTTTGGAGGATGTTGGTAACATGAAGGGGCAATCTAAGCTTCATTATGGGAGAGAATTGTTTTCTCCTGGGAAACCATGAAGTTTCTAACGTGGAATTTCAGAAGCTGCAACGCCCCTAAAAAATTTTGTTTGATCAAAAGGGGCTTTGACTAGGCAATTCGAGACATTATTTGTATTCAAGAGACTAAGATGGATTTAGAAGGTGCGGCTAGGATTTTTGGGGTGAGGAAAAACTGGTCAGGTTTTTTTGTGGATGCGGTTGGGAATTCCGGTGACTTGGGCTTTATGTGGAATCCTAGATCGATGAAGGTCGAAGTGATCTACAAAGCGAGGAATTGACAACTAGTTAAAGTAAGTTCATGCACTTTTAATTTTTCCATTTTTTAAGTTAATGTGTATGACCCAACCAAAAAAGATGAAGATAGGATGGTATGGGAGGACATCTCTTGGGTACTGGGAGGTTTTCTTCCAAAAACAATGATCATTTCTGGTGATTTCAATGCCACTTTGTCTCATTCTGAGAAGAGGGGTGGTGTGGGAGTGTCTAATAGGACTCAGATGGATTTCCAACACTTCATGCCCTCAAACGACCTGTGGGAGGTTGCTACTAAGGGGGTGTGTTCACTTGGACAAACAAAAGGCTCAAATTCTCAAATATTGCTAAAAAGCTTGATAGGTTCTTTCTTGCAGGGAATTGGAATATCTTTCCCATTGTTTTTGAAGCTAAGATCTTGGGGCTATATGGTTCGGACCACTATCCCGTTTTGATGGTATTGAAAAAATATGTTGTTCCTTTGATGTGTCCCTTCAAAATGGAGACTATTTGGTTTTGGGACCAAAGGTTTTTAGAAATGGTGTCTCGATGGTGGAAAGAGACACCTAAGGAGGAAGCGAATGTGTCTTTTCAATTTTTCAGGAAGCTAATTTTTATCAAAAAGAACCTTAAGGCAAGGAACAAAGTTCATTTTGGTGACATTTTTGAAGAAACTCACACTCTTGAGGGGAAACTAGAGGCCCTTAAAAGAAAAGTTTTGTCAGATGGTATGGATGAGGTGGACTACTTGACTAAAAAGGACTTGTTAAGGAGATACATGTTAGTATTACAAAGGGAGGAGATATACTGGAGGTAGAAGTACAAAGAAAATTGTCTTAGGGAAGGTGAGATAAATAAAAAATTCTTCCATAGTTCGGTTAAAGTGAGGAGTACTAATAAAATCATGTCCATTAGATGGATTGATGGCTTGAGCATATAAGATATGCATTTGATCAACCAAGAGGCTTTGAATATCTATTCGGAGCTTTGGCACCAAGATGATACAAACATGAGCTGAGCCCAAGAGGACATGTTGGGGGTTGTTCCAAACTTGGTAAGCCATGAGGGGATAAGGCCCCTGGCCCAGACAGTTTTCAAGCATTTTTATATCAAAAAATTTGGGAGCTATCGAGAACCGATTTGGTGGTTTTTGTGGAGGAATCGAGAGCCAAGAGATTCATTTTGAAATAATTTAATGACACAATGGTGTCCTTTATCCCCAAGGAGGACAAGCCTCAGTTCTTTGAGGATTTTAGACCCATTTCTCTTTGCCACACCATCTATAAGATCATCTCGAAAGTGGCTGTGAATAGATTAAAAAGGTACTAGAGAAACTCATCTCAATTGAACAAAGTGGTTTCACTCCCAACAAGAACATTATGGATGGGATTATTGTTTCCCATGAAGCAATCCATTCTACCAAAGTAAGAAATCAAAGAAGGATGGTTTTGAAATTGGACATTAGGAAAGCTTATGACAGAGTGGATAGAGGATTCCTCATCAAAGTACTAAAGAAATTTGGCTTTACAACTACCTGGATTAAATGGATTGGTAGTATGAATTCTTCTTATAGGGCTTCCATTTTGATTAATGTAAGCCCTCAAGGTTTTTTTGCAACTTCTAGAGGCATTTGATAGGGGGACCTCATTTCCCCTTTTTTGTTCATTCTATTGGTTGAAGTTTTGGGCAGATCAGTGTCTAGGAAAAGAGTGCATGGGAGATGGAAAGCCATTGAAATTTATAGGGGGGTTGGAGCCCATGATTGTGAAATACAACTGATTGTATGTTTGAAGTCATTTTGTTGATAATCAATCGAGTTACAGATGTGATGATAGACATTAATCAGTTAATGTATTGTCATTGATGCCAAATTATTTGCTTATCATTATAGTAACAAACATCTACTATGAGTTCAAGATCTGGAAAAAAAAATTATGTGGTCGGTAATTGAAGAGTTTTGTATACATCGAGTAACATTGAACATTGAGTATATATAGTGTATACTGAGCATAGTGTTCACCAAGCTAGGGATCACCGACATATCACAGTATTGACCAAGCATTTAAATTAAACTAAGGCCGACTAAAATGATGAGCTAGAAAATTGATGATTCCGAGGTAAAAGATAAGATCTATTATGAAGTTCAAACGACTATGAAAATTCAAGGATGATCGTTCGAAGAAGATTGAAACTTTTTTTGACACAACTGCTGATGAAGGTTTAAGCGGCGAAATCAATGATGGAGATTAAGCGAAAAAATATAAAGGATGGAAATTAAATGAGCTATGATGTATATATAAGAGACTAGAGATTCATTATACATTATACTGATGATCATACATGCAAAATTTATGCATGACCGATCAAACTGGTTGAATACAAAACCAAGCAATTCTACAAACAACACCGAGCGACAAAGGAAAGAGCATTTACCAAGTAGAACAGAGTATGAAGAATTAGAGGAACTGAAGTGAACAAATTGATAAGAGGTATTATGTACTTAGCATAGATCTGAAAATATGCAAACAAAGTTGTATTTGAATCAGATCATTACTATCTCAGTTTAACCATTGTTACAGATAACTCTCTTAACCAAGTAGGACGTGAAAGTCTTTATTATGACATTCTAATGAATGTTGAGTGTTTTCTTGTTGATCCCATAGTGAATAATTGGTCAAGAGAGAGCTGTTAGTGATAAATCCCCTAACCAGATCACATTTAACAGTGTGCATTGTAACCTTTAACAGGGTTGGCTCTTAACCGAGCTCACTTTAGAAGAGTGAAATATTTTGGGTTACCGATCCTAGGTAGTTTTTCCCTTAACATGGTTTCCACGTTAAAAATATATGTGTCAATCTATATGATTTTTGTGGATTTTTATTTTTCTTTATGCATTACTTTATCTACATTGATTGTTAATCACAGTATTGATTTACTGCTACTCGGTATAGGACTAAAGTTTAAGATCACAGTTTACATTTCACCGAGTTGATTTAAATGTTTGAAATTATTGTTATATACATCTGGGAGAATTTGGGACTGTAGGATAACTAGATATAACTGATTCACCCCCTCTTAGTTATATAACAATTGGTATTAGAGCATACAGTGCTTAGAAGGAAAGTTTTCAAGGACTTAAGCTAAAGATCACAAGATGCATAAGAGAGACGCACCTAAGCTGAATAAGGAGAACTTCTCAACATGGAAGAGAAGAATGAGACTATACCTATCAGGGATTAGAGATGGGATAAGGCTATACCTGGATACTGAATTCATCCTACATATTGGACCTTTGATTGTTAATCAGACGAGAGAGAAACATGAACACAATACTATGATGGTAGAACTTGCTTCTTCACTAACTGATGCTGAATTTGAGGATATTAAGATATGTACATCAACCAAGAAGATGTGGGACAAGATTACACAAGTTTATGGAGGAGATGAAAATGTGCAAAGAGCTAAAGCTAAAAGTCCTCGAGGAAAATATGATGACATGAGAATGAAATAAGGAGAAAACATAGCACAATACAGTAAGAGAATCAAGGAGGTTGTGAATGCTATTGGTGGAGTAGGTGGAACTATTGATGAAGACACTATTGTGAGTAATATTCTTAGAACTTTGTTGCCTATTTATTATATTAGAGTCTCTACAATACATGAAATGAGAGCTACACCTGAAAACAATATTACTCTTGATATCCTTGTCGGTAGACTGATTTCATTTGAGCTGAACACTTTTGACAACAGTGTTGTTCATATTGTTGAGTTTGCATTTTTGTCCTCTCTAAATATTAGTAAATTTGGTAACAAACACATGATAAGAAATGACAGTGACAGTGATAGTGATGATAAAGAACTTGATGAACTTGAAGCACTAATGGCTAGAAGATTGCACAAATGTAAAGGAAGGTATAAAGGTAAACTACCTTTGA
This sequence comes from Thuja plicata, assembly GCA_018584345.1. NCBI lineage: Eukaryota > Viridiplantae > Streptophyta > Pinopsida > Cupressales > Cupressaceae > Thuja > Thuja plicata. Next base: position 843,221 of record MU226460.1, read on the forward strand.
TATGCTTTATTTGTAAAGAAATTGGACACTTTGCTGCCAGATGCCTAAACAGAAAAAGTGATGAAAGAAATGAAAGATCTAATGATAGAAAAGATGATCGAGAATATAGAAGCAACCGACAGTATGACAGAAGGAGTAACCGAGATTACAAAGACAAAGGAAAAAAGACATGTTACATTGCTGAAGATAAGGATAAAGACACCAACACCGACACTAATGAAGACATTGAGACAATATTTGTAGCTTTGAAAGAAGATTTAGAAGAAGATGAAAGGTATGTTGTGTTGGTAAACAGATTTGTCCTTTCTTACTTCTTAGGAATATGACTCTTAGTGCCCAAATTATGAACAATATCTGATTACAACAGTTGAAAAGCCGTTCTCTGATTACTGGCTTTTCTCTGAATTGGTAGGTAAAGCTCCCTTTTGGAATGATATGCAATGAATTATGTCTTGATCCTAAAACTAACACAGGGTATGCCCTTAACCCGAGAGCAGAAGAGGAAAATCGAATTAAGCCTAAACATAACTTAATCCAGGCAAGGAGAGCGTTCTAATCTATAAACCAAGCTGTAGAACTCACACATCTTATGAATTCATACACTCAGCACTAAATAATCTACAGCAACTACTAACAGAGAGATAAATGAAATGATGAAAACTTCCAATGAATCCTTCTCCGAATATCCCACAGCACATCCTACTGAGGTTCATTCACATCCTCAAAACAAAGGAATGAAACATCCTTTCCTTCCTACTGCAATTCAGATTAAGAAAAGGAATCATATCATTAACAATTTCTATCTAGCTCTTCCCTGAATATCCCACAACACATCCTACTGAGGTTTACTCACATCCTCGCCATAAAAGAATGAAACATCCTTTCTTTCTTAATGTAACTTAGACTAAGAGAAACAACCATCTAACTAACTGGAACAAAAAATAATTGACATAAAACACCTTCAATTGTCTCTGCAACATCAAGTATTCCACACCAAAAATTTTCTGACTTTTCATTAATCTTTCAACTTCATACATATAGAGCCAGGGGATGACCGTTACAAAGGAAGTTTAATCGGTTCATCTCCCTCTAAATGATAGATGGCAAGAAACCACTTCTGTCGCTAACTAATTACAA
>MU226460.1:846566-857759 GCA_018584345.1 Thuja plicata
ACAATCACAGCTCTGTCACTGCATCATCTATATGAAGAATCTTCTCTGATTTCTTATGAATGCCTAGAAATTATGATTCCCAATCATTCTTCTGCTTGAAAAAGATCATCAATAAGAACACATTATCGTTGCCGGGTTGGGATCTATAACTTACCCAAAATGAAAAGACTTTTAGATAACCCATTCGGCTTAAAGAAGGAAAGGCAGTGGCAAGGAAACCCGACAAGAACTTCCTACCCAAGGAAGACCTAGACCTAGACTCAAACAAGACTAGACCTGACTATGACTTCAAAATCCTCCACTTTGACAGCATGGGTACAGGATGAAAAGTGGGGCAACATGTTGAAACAACACTTATTTCTAAAGTTAGCAAGCATGACATTTGGGTTATTGATAGTAGTTGCACACATCACATGACAGGAGATAAAAAAAAACTTTGAATTTCTTGAGCATTATAATGGTGGAACTGTTAGAATGGGAAATGATACACCTTGTCAAGTGAAAGGAAAAGGTACTATATTGCTGAACAATAAGATCAATGTGAGAATGCATATTGGGTGAAAGGACTTAATTATAATATGTTGAGTGTTTCACAGTTGAATAACACAGGTCACCGAGTTACATTCGAAAAGAAAAAAGCTAGAATTTATGATGAAATAGGAAAGTTGATTGGCACTGGTGAACAATCAAAAGGTAATATATTCTATCTTGACACTGCTGAAACTACTTGTTTGATAGCTAAGAATGAAGATATATGGTTATGGCATAAGAGGCTATTCCATGTAAATTTTGACAACATGGTTAAGATCAGTAAGAAAAGAAAAGTAAGAGGCTTACCGAGCTTATCTAAACCTGACCATGTTATGTGCAAGTTTTGTCAAATGGGAAAAATGTCAAAATCTAGTTTTAAGAGAAAGAATTTCTCTTCTAATGATATTTTGGAGTTAGTTCATACAGACCTATGTGGACCAACGAGAACACAGAGTTATTATGGTGACATATACTTTATTTTATTTGTTGATGACTACTCTAGAATGATGACTGTTATGTTCTTAAAAGAAAAATTTGAAGCATTTAAGATGTTCAAATGGTATAAGCTAAAGTGGAAAAAGAAAGTGGTAAAGAAATGAAATGTTTGAGATCCGACAGAGGAGGTGAATTTATTTATGATGAGTTCACTAACTTTTGTAATGAGTATGGAATTAAGAGACAAGTCTCTGCACCAAGAACACCACAACAGAATGAGATTGCTGAAAGAAGAAATAGATCAATTGTGGATTGTGCTAGAACACTAATGATTGAAAAAAAATGTTGCACAAGCATACTGGAGGGAAGTTGTTAGTACTGTTGTATACACAGTGAACCAATTACAACTGAAGAAAGATACAAATAAGACACCTTATGAATTATAGTATGGTTATACACCTAATGTGAGTTATTTTAGAATATTTGGAGGTCAATGCTATATTTTGAAAGATGATAGAAATTAAAAATTTGACTCAAAAGGTGATGAAGGAATATTTCTAGGATATTCTACTAAGAGAAAAACTTATAAATTTTTGAACAAGTCTTCTAACAAGATCATTGAAAGTGCAAATGTAAAAGTTGATGAATTTGCTAAGAAAAATGAAGAGGAAAGCAAAAGAGAACCTGCAAACTACAATAGATTTGTTTACATTGAAGAACCTGACACTTTGCCCAAGAAAATACCTAACATTACCAAGCATCAAGATGCACCGACTGGGAATCAGGAAGATATTGCAATTGAAGATCATGATGAAATACCAATTGGAGAAAAACAATGAAGAACAAAGAACTGTACTTGTAGTTGTAAAATATGTAAGAAGACATCATCCACAGAATTAGATTATTGGAGATAAAAGAGTTGGCATGATTACACGAAGTAAGTTAAATAATAAAACATGTCTGATTTGTGAATTTGAACCTAAAACTATTAGAGATGCACTTGAAAAAGAAGAATGGATTAATGCAATGATTGAAGAAATTGAGCAGATACAAAAAAACAAAACATGGACATTAGTACCGAGACCGAGGGATAAGAATGTCATTGGCACCAAATGGATATTCAGAAACAAATTGAATGAGAATGGATATGTAAATAGAAATAAAGCAATATTAGTATGCAAAGGGTATGCACAAGAAGAAGGTATTGATTATGGAGAAACTTTTGCACCCGTTGCTAGACTTGAAGGAGTTAGAATATTACTTGCTTATGCTTCATACAAAGTATTCATAGTATATCAGATGGATGTTAAGTCTGCATTTCTGAATGGGATATTGGAAGAAGAGGTATACATTGAATAACCTGAAGGTTTTGTTGATCCTACTTAGGAAAACATGGTTTGTAAGTTACACTAAGCTTTATATGGACTGAAACAAGCACTGAGCGCATGGTATGAAAGACTACATTCCTATCTTATCAGTATTGGATTCATTAGAACAAGTGATAAAAAAAATTTGTATTTAAAAGGAGGAAATGATGATAAGACTCTCATTGCTGAAATTTTTGTTAATGATATTATATTTGGAGGTAATGATAACTTATGCAAATCATTCTCCGATGAAATGAGGAAAGAGTTTGAAATGTCAATGTTTGGAGAGATCAAATTTTTTCTTGGCTTACAAATTTTACAACCGACTAAAGGAATCTACATTACTCAATCCAAATACATCAATGAAGTACTGAAGACATTCAAAATGGAAGATCAAAACCAGTCGGAACACCTATGGTGACTGGATGCAAACTGACAAAGGAAGATAAGACAACTGAGGTAAACCAGACATTGTACAGATCTATGATTGGAAAGTTGATGTATGTTGTACACACAAGACCAGATATTGCACACGCAGTTGGAATTGTAGCAATATTTTCTGCTAATCCTAAAGAATCACACTTGACTATTGTAAAGAGAATTTTTAGATACTTGAAGAACACTAAAGATTATGGATTGTGGTACAAAAAAGATGGAAAGTTTGAACTGAAAGTTTACAAAGATGTTGATTGGGCTAGGAACATTGATGATAGAAAGAGCACTACTGGTGGAGCACTCTTTGTGGGAGATGAATTAGTTACTTGGATAAGTAAAAAGCAAGGATGCATATCTCAGTCAACTGCAGAAGCATAATATGTTGATGTTGCTGCAAACTATTCAAATATTGCATGGATAAAACAAATTTTGAAAGGTATGAATGAAGAGATCACTGACCCAGTGATAATTTATTGTGATAACACTAGTGCAATAAATATTTCAAATAATCTGGTGATGCATGTGAAAAAAAAGCACATATCTATCAAATATCACTACTTGAGGGAACAAGTACAAGAAAAACAAGTTACACTGGAATATGTACAATTAAAAAAATAACTAGCTGACATATTCAATAAACCCTTACCAAAGGATACATTTGAGTACTTGAGGGGTAGACTAGGGGTTCATCCCTTGTCTATCGGTCACTAAGATGACTAAGAGGTTGCATCATCCTACATGTAATTAGAATATCAATCATGTTGATGCAAAATTGAACTGGACTAAAAATGACATATCAGTACACTGCAAGGTACTTACTCTACTGCACCGAACAACATAGATATTGTTTTTGGCTAATGAAGAGCTATATATTTCTTTTTGGAATTATTGTCAAAGGGAGAGAATGATCAATGAAACATCTATCCACTGCAAGGGAGAAAGGGAGAAAAGGAGAAAGAGAGAGAAAATAAAATACCTATCTACAAAAGAGAGAAGATTCCATAACTGAAAAGTTAAATCTGCAGGGAGAGTCTGCATGGTGAGTTTTTAATGCTGAAAAATATTATATATACAAGCTAGGGAGAGCTACAACATTTTACATATAGTTGTAGAACATAAGTTTGGTATTCTATGGCATTTTCATATTGCATATTTAATATTATGTTTCCATCAATGCCAAAGGGAGAGATTGATAAACTACAATTGATTGTATGTTTGAAGTTATTTTATTGATAATAAACTGAGTTACAGATGTGATGATAGAAATTAATCAGTTAATCTATTGTCATTGATGTCAACTTATTTGCTTATCATTATGGTAAAAAAAATCTACTATGAGTTAAAGATCTTGAACAAACAAAGTTTATGTTGTCGGTAATGAAGAGTTCTGTATACATCGAGTAACAGTGAACACCGAACCGAGCACAGTGTTAATCAAACTAGGGATCGCCGACACATCACGGTATTGACCAAGCAATTAAATTAAATTGAGGTCGACTAAAATGATGAGCTGACAAATTGATGATTCCGAGGTAAAAGATAAGATTTGTTCTGAAGATCAAATGACTATGAAAATTCAAGGATGATCGGACGAAGAAGATTGAAACATGTTTTTGACACAACTGCTGAGGAAGGTTTAAGTGGAAAAATCAATGATGGAGATTAAGCGGAAAAATATAAAGGATGGAAATTAAATGAGCTATGATGTCTATATAAGAGACTAGAGATTCATTATACATTATATTGATGCGCATACATGCATACTTCATGCATGACTAATCAAACTGGTTGAAGACATAACTGAGCAATTCTTCAAACAACACTGAGTGATAAAGGAAAGAGCATTTACTGAGCAGAATAGAGTATGAAGAATCAGAGGAACTGAAGTGAACAAATTGATCAGAGGTATTATGTACTTAGCAAAGATCTGAAAATTTGCAAATAGAGTTGTATTTGAATCAGATCATTACTGTATCAGTTTAACCATTGTTACAGATAAATCTTTTAACCGAGTAGGATGTGAAAGTCTTTATTATGACATTCTAATGAATGTTGAGTGTTTTCTTGTTGACCCCATAGTGAATGATTGGTCAAGAGAGAATTGTTAGTGATAAATCCACTAACCAGGTCACATTTAACAGTGTGCATTGTAACCTTTAACATGGTTGGCTCTTAACCGAGCTCACTTCATAAGAGTGAAATATTTTGGGTTACTAGTCCCAGGTGGTTTTTTCCTTAAAAAGGTTTCCACGTTAAAAATCTGTGTCAATGTTTATGATTTTTGTGGATTGTTATTTTTCTTTACACATTACTTTATCTGCATTGATCGGTAATCACAGTATTGATTTACTGCTACTCGGTATAGGACTAAAGTTTGAGATCACACTTTACATTTCACCGAGTTGATTTAAATGTTTGAAATTGTTTTTATATACATCTGGGAGAATTCGGGACTGTAGGATAACTGGAGCTAACCGATTCACCCCCTTCTCAGTTATCTAACACACGAATCACTCCCAATTTGTGGATGATACTTGTTTCTTTGGGGTGTCTTCAATGGACGAGGCTTTGGTTATGAAATAAGTCTTGGATTCTTACAGTCAGGCAACATGCTAGAGCATCAATTGGCAAAAATCTAAAATCTTCTTTTTTAATATGGAAGTAGGCTCGCAAAGGGATATTGCTAGATTGTTTGGGGCTCGTATTGGTCACCTCCCAGGTAAATTTCTTGGGATACCTCTTCTTGCTAGAGCTGGTAAAGGTGATCTTTGAAAGACTTAATTGATGGTTGTATGACTGAGATGGACTGTTGGAAAAGCAAGGGGCTCACTTTGGAAGGTCGCATTCTAATGCTCAAAATGGTTGTCTCGACAATGCCTATTTACTCTATGGCTTGTTTTAAGATCCCTGCCAAAGTTATTAAGTCCATTCAATAGAAGATGCATAAATTCCCTTGGAATGACTCTCAAGAGCAAGAAAAAATTCCTCTGATGGCATGAGACATAGTGTGCAAACTGAAAGGTGGTGGAGGATCCAGACTGAGAGACTGGAAATTGTTAATGTTTGTAGCCTCAGTCATATGATCATTAGAATACATATAATATATGTTGATTAATAATCATATAATATATGTTATATTATTATTAATCATATGAAATTTAATATTCAATATTAAATTATTAAATTATTCTTAATTAATAATTGATTGATGAGACATTATAAGATTGATTAAATTATAAATAATGGGAAGAGGCATGTCCTTTCTTATAAATAATAATGAATAGACATGTCTCATGAAGGGACATGTCTCTCCTAGACTCATTCCCAATATAAATGAAAGAGAGATTGTTGCATTTGGAAAACACATACAACATAGAGTGTTATTACATTTGCAGGTATCCTAAAAAACTTAACAGAAACTAATAAATGAAATTGTGGGGGCAAAAATTGTCTTGCACATCTACCAACATCTTGAACAAAGATGGATTCACATCCCGTAGGCCAAATACCTAGATGATGAGACAGTGAGTGGATTTTCACCATTGAATACCCTCCCAGAGGTTCGACATTATGGGACTTCCTGTTGAGTTGTAGAGGGTTGGTGACCAACCATCTAACCTGGCTAGTTGGAAATAGACAAAAGGATAGCTTTTAGAATCACTCCTAGGATGGAATATCGGTCTTGAATCAAGAGGGCGTCCCTCAAATTATTATGGATATGACATCTCAGCAATGGGGAGTTAAGGTAAGTGATTTCCTTGATAGGAATGCTTTTGAGATTGGACGGGTAGTTAAATGGAAGGATCTGAGAATGCTTGGTTTACTGGAAGCATACCATATCATACTGGAGGATGTTCTTAAGAATAGATTGGTGATTGGATCCCATGATCTAGATGTGATTAAGTGGTGTGGGGCAGAGAGTGGGAAGTATTTAGTTAAGATTGGATACAAATTTATTGAACAAGAGTTTAGATAGGTGGAAAGGGAGCACCATATTTGTTGGAATATGGCATGTTTTCCCAAGGTTGGTGCCTTTCCATAGCTTGCAGGGAATGGAAGAGTTTTAATAGGTGAAATACTAATGAGGATGGGTTTTGTGGGCCCTTTTAGGTGTGTGTTGTGCCAGATTGATGAGGAGAATATCGATCATATATTTTTGACATGTGAGTTTGCCCATGAAGCTTGGCGATTTGGGTTGTAGAAGCTAAATTGGTATGACCCCCTCCTAGAAAGTCTGAAAGGTTTGTTAGAATCATGGCATAATCTGAAGATTCTCTCAGCTTTTTCCTCAATCTGGGACGTCCTCCCATCCACAACCTTGTGGGAGATTTGGAAGGAACGTAACCAGAGGATTTTTCAAGATAAGGCTGAAACCTTTTTCAGATTTAGCTAGAGATTGGAGAGTGCTATCTCAGAATTGGTGGCGAATGTTGCTACTCAAACTAATTTCTTGAAGACCCCTTTTAGTAAGGGTGATTCTCAGATTCAACAAGAATGGACTCTAGTGAAATACAGGTTCATTAATGGGCTTCAGAGGGCTAAATCTCTACCTAGGGTGGAGCCCAGATGTTGTTGGAAGCCACCTGAGTCTAGATGGACCAATGTTGATTTTGACGGAGCCTCAAGAGGAAATTCAGGCACTTCAGGGGCTGGATATGAAATACAAAATGATCAAGGAAGTATCATGGCGCATGGAGCTAAAAGGCTATCAAATGGTACTAATAATGAGGGTGAATGTTTGGCAACGGTTGGTGTTGTTCTGATGCCAAAAAAGTTGGGGGTACGAAAGATTCATCTTGAAGGAAACTCTCTTCTTACTGTGAATGACATTGTCAAAGGAAATATGGATACCTGGTACCTCAATCACATGTCAGGAGGATCCACGATCTTCTTGTGGAATTTGATGACTTCAAGGTGTGTGTGTTATTTTGTGTACCGGTTAGCTTCAACAAAACACTTCAATAAGTCATTGTATTAGTGAAAAACAAGGATTAGAAAGCATATCAATCACTAAAATTGACCTATTACTTCCTATCTAGAAGTGTGAAAATGACATAATTGCCCTCAGATTATGCATTTATCAATGACATATACAACCTAGAATGAAAGATTTAAATGAAACTTAATCTACATGCTCAAGAAATATGCATTCTAAGCTCTAAAAATAAAGATTATAAAAATGCATAATGATAAAGCTAATAATGCAATATAGATCTCTAATAATATGAACAACATAACAATGCTTTCAACAATCCAAAATTAGGGGCCCATTGAGCTTAAAACTCATCTTATTTATAGAAGAAATTGGGAGTGAGAGGAGAGATAAGGTAATCAAATGCATGTGTAAGAGCCTTAATGAGGGATATCATTTATAAAGCATGGTGAGGGTATAAGAATTAATGATGTATTTATGAGAGCATTAATGAGGCATGGTGAGGGTGTAAGTCCAAGCTTGAGAAAGTGGACTTTTTGGAATGAGTTGAATTCTTAACCAAAAGATTAGGAATGTCACATCATTAGGGAGGGGGTTAAGATGGGATTAAGATTAGAATTAGGCTTAGCATGGGTGAAGGGGTTGGGATTAGTTAGAACCCAGGGTTAAGGTGGTTGAGATGGGTTAGGTTAGGGGTTAAAGGAAATATTAATGAAATGAATTATATAAATAATAGATTCATTCAATAATAGTGGAAATTAATTATTTAAGCTTTTGGTTGCTTTTGATAATTAATCTGGACTATAGCCAATTAATTAAATTAATTAGGCTAGGGAATTGGCTTTTTTGCAAGTGATGAGGTGTAATTAGGATTTTATTTAATTCCTTTTAATTAATTAACTTAGTCATGTTTTTGATTTGTTTTGATAGAATTGATTTGATTTGATTTGATTGGCCAAGGCAATTAATGTAATTTAGTGATTAAATCACTTAGGAGATTAAATTTGATTTAAATGAATTATGCCAGTAAATTGAAGAATTGTCTTAACATAATTGGGGGTATGATCACACTTAGGGAAAATAGGGTCTATGGTCAGAGCAGACCAAATTAGGGTGGTTACATTTGCCCCTCTTTGAATAGATGTGTGAGCAACGCATTGATTCAAAGAAAGTTTTTGATGTTGACTTCAGAAAGTTTGAGAATTTTGCTCATGATCGAACGAAATGCCTGATGAGATCAGTCTCGCACTTGATTGAACTAAACTGGTAGAATTGACTTTGAACTTGATCGAACAAAGGTCAATAAACAAATATCTTAAAAATACCAATTCTAAACATGGTTATTGTCTGAGAATTGATAATACCAACTCTGAACTTGATCAAACGAAAGCCAGTACAAAGCTGTTAGGAGATTTTAATAAGAATCTAAGTAAAAGAAGACATAGGATATCCAGCTTGTGAGAACTGAAGCCTTCAATCCAACAGTCCTGACTTAGTCAAGGAACTGTCATGCCTTTAGTTTTTTGATAAAAAAGTCATTTTAATGTTGTTTCAAGCAAGAATTTGATTGATGATAGTGTGATAATGCCACCTCGGGAATGAAATCAAAGGAAAAAGAATAAAATCCCTCTATGGAAATGATGTATCACTTGCAGGGGTCGATTAGATCAAAAAATAATTAATGAGAAGAAGTGAAGAAACGAAGGTGTGTTTAAGAGAAAACACACGTTTACCAAGTTAATCACATTTAAAATTGAGTTGTGAGTTTGATAAAATGATGTCTGACCAAGATTTTTGATGAATAATGTGCAATTTGGTGATATAAAACCTGGAAAATTGATTGTGTAAAGCTTGTGAATCATTTTTGGAACATATGGAGTAATTCTGCATTTTCAGGAGCTGTTGTAAAAAATTTATAGCACTGTGTAGAACAATGTCGGCGCGTTTGATTTCATTCCTGATTGATCAGAAAGAGAACAAGATGAGTTTCAAGTGTCTAGGAGGAGTTCTGGAGCTCCTAAATAGCTCAAAAAGTCAAATATATAGGCCTAAATTCACTTTTTACTCACTCATTTTCACTTTTCACTTTAGTAATTCAGAGAGCTCTGCAGAGAAGATGGTGGTCCATGTGGAGAAGTATCATTTCAAGCTCGGCCATCGACATCAGCATCTAGCTAACTACCCACCTACGGTAAGTACTTGAAAACCTACCTTCTAAAATTTATAGTTTTCATTTTTATGCATTTTAGCTCAAGTCATAGCCCTTTTAATTCTGGATTGTTTCCAGTATTTGGCGTCACATCCTATAAATCCTGCGTTGCTTCCTATTTTGCCCCAAATTCCCATGTCGCATCCTGTAAATTCAGGATCGCACCCTATTTTTCATTTTGGGTCGCATGTTGTAAGTTTTTTCATGTTTTTCAAGATTTTGCACCCTGTAAAAATAGGGTCGCACACGACATCCTGTGTCACATCCTGGGAAAACAAGGTCGCATCCCGGATGCCCCATCACATCCCAGAAATCAGAGATCGCATCCTACAAAGAGGATCACACCCCACAAAAATAGGGTCGTTTCCAATTTTTAACTTAGTGAAATGCCCAGTTTGACTATTTTTCTTCTGCTGACAATGAAAACAATTAGCTGATAGGTTTTCTGCTTACTTGGCTTAGACAGAAAACTAGTGTTGAACTTTTCTTGAATTACTATCTATTGGAACAGGTTCCTTTTGAGGTAGTGTCATTTTGAGGACCATATCCTGGTCGTGTCCTTGCTTTGTCGAGGGCTTTGATTGATGATGAGGTAGAGTTAGTTTCCCAGGTTGGTTTATTGTCACTGAGGGATTTACCCGATATCAGGGTAAATCAAGGGTTGTTGACTGCTCTGGCCAAGAGGTGGCACTCAGAGCACAACACCTTCCATCTGCCTACAGGTGAGATGACCGTCACATTGGAGGACATGTGGCAGATACTGAGAGTTCCTATTATGGGACGAGAGGTGCATTTTGATTCAACCTCGGCTTCATTGATCGTGACAGCACAACGATTCTTCAGTGATGATACTATTGCGCATCGGTATCTGACATGGGACTACATGTGTGATCACTATCAACACCTTCCCGTATACCTGGCTAGATTGATCAAAGGCGTCCTTATGCCTGATCGCAGACAACACAAATTCATGGTTGGTTGGGTTGACATGCTCGAGCAAATGATTGTGTCTAGACGTAGATTTATATGGGGTAGTTGCATCCTTGCACACATGTACAGAGAGCTGCATGAGATAGCGTACCATTATTCACGGAGCATGACTGTGGGTATTTTGGTTCTTCAGATCTGGGCCTGGGAGCATATCCCATTTACATGACTGATAGTGGATAGGCAACATCTTCCAGAGTAGCTATATATATATATATATATATATATATATATATAGGTTTTTGATAAAAAAGTCATTTTAATGTTGTTTCGAGCAAGAATTTGATTGATGATAG
>MU226460.1:857870-906911 GCA_018584345.1 Thuja plicata
TAATCACATTTAAAAGTGAGTTGTGAGTCTGATAAAATGATGTCTGACCAAGATTTTTGATGAATAATGTGCAATTTGGTGATATAAAACCTGGAAAATTGATTGTGTAAAGCTTGTGAATCATTTTTGAAACATATGGAGTAATTCTGCATTTTCAGGAGCTGTTGTAAAAAATTTATAGCACTATGTAGAACAATGTTGGCGCCTTTAGTTTTTTGATAAAAAAGTCATTTTAATGTTGTTTCGAGCAAGAATTTGATTGATGATAGTGTGATCATGCCGCCTCAGGAATGAAATCAAAGGAAAAAGAATAAAATCCCTCTATGGAAATGATGTATCACTTGCAAGGGTCGATTAGATCAAGAAATAATTAATGAGAAGTGAAGAAACGAAGGTGTGTTTAAGAGAAAACACACGTTTACCAAGTTAATCACATTTAAAAGTGAGTTGTGAGTCTGATAAAATGATGTCTGACCAAGATTTACATGCCTTTAGTTTTTTGATAAAAAAGTAATTTTAATGTTGTTTCGAGAAATAATTTGATTGATGATAGTGTGATCATGCCGCCTCGGGAATGAAATCAAAGGAAAAAGAATAAAATCCCTCTATGGAAATGATGTATCACTTGCAGGGGTCGATTAGATCAAGAAATAATTAATGAGAAGAAGTGAAGAAACGAAGGTGTGTTTAAGAGAAAACACACGTTTACCAAGTTAATCACATTTAAAAGTGAGTTGTGAGTCTGATAAAATGATGTCTGACCAAGATTTTTGATGAATAATGTGCAATTTGGTGATATAAAACCTGGAAAATTGATTGTGTAAAGCTTGTGAATCATTTTCGGAACATATGGAGTAATTCTGCATTTTCAAGAGTTGTAAAAAATTTACAGCACTGTGTAGAACAATGTCAGCGCATTCGATTTCATTCCCGATTGATCAAAAAGAGAACAAGATGAGTTTCAAGTGTCTGGGAGGAGTTCTGGAGCTCCTAAATAGCTCAAAAAGTCAAATATATAGGCCTAAATTCACTTTTTACTCACTCATTTTCACTTTTCACTTTAGTAATTCAGAGAGTTCTACAGAGAAGATGGTAGTCCATGTGGAGAAGTATCATTTCAAGCTCGGTCATTGACATCAGCGTCTAGCTAACTACCCACCTACGGTAAGTACTTGAAAACCTACCTTCTAAAATTTCCAGTTTTCATTTTTATGCATTTTAGCTCAAGTCATAGCCCTTTTAATTCTGGATCATTTCCAGTATTTGGCGTCACATCCTGTAAATCCCGCGCCGCTTCCTATTTTGCCCCAAATTCCCACGTCGCATCCTGTAAATTCAAGATTGCACCCTATTTTTCATTTTGGGTCGCATGTTGTAAGTTTTTTCATGTTTTTCAAGATTTTGCACCCTGTAAAAATAGGGTCGCACACGACATCCTGTGTCGCATCCTAGGAAAACAGGGTCGCATCTGGGATGCCCCATCACATCCAAAAAATCAGAGATCGCATCCTGCAAAGAGGATCACACCCCACAAAAATAGGGTCATTTCCAGTTTTTAACTTAGTGAAATGCCCATTTTGACTATTTTTCTTCTGCTGACAATGAAAACAATTAGCTGATAGGTTTTCTTCTTACCTGGCTTAGATAGAAAACTAATGTTGAACTTTTCTTGAATTACTATCTGTTGGAACAGGTTCCTTTTGAGGTAGTGTCATTTCGAGGACCATATCCTGGTCGTGTCCTTGCTTTGTCGAGGGCTTTGATTGATGATGAGGTAGAGTTAGTTTCCCAGGTTGGTTTATTGTCACTGAGGGATTTACCCGATATCAGGGTAAATTGAGGGTTGTTGACTGCTCTGGCCAAGAGGTGGCACTCAGAGCACAACACCTTCCATCTGCCTACAAGTGAGATGACCCTCACATTAGAGGACATGTGGCAGATACTGAGAGTTCCTATTATGGGACGAGAGGTGCATTTTGATTCAACCTCGGCTTCATCGATCATGACAGCACAATGATTCTTCGGTGATGATACTATTGTGCATCGGTATCTAACATGGGACTACATGTGTGATCACTATCAACACCTTCCTGTATACCTTGCTAGATTGATTAGAGGCGTCCTTATGCCTGATCGCAGACAACACAAATTCATGGTTGGTTGGGTTGACATGCTCGAGAAAATGATTGTGTCGAGATGTAGATTTGCATGGGGTAGTTGCATCCTTGCACACATGTACAGAGAGCTGCATGAGATAGTGTACCATTATACAAGGAGCATGACTGTGGGTATTTTGGTTCTTCAGATCTGGGCCTGGGAGCATATCCCATTTACATGACTGATAGTGGATAGACAGAATCTTCCAGAGCAGCTATATATATATATATATATATATATATATATATATATATATATATATATATTNATATATATATATATATATATATATATATATATATATATATATATATATATATTCAGGATGGATACAACAACCCCATCTGGGCAAGGTGGAGTATTGGCGCCATCTGTTGAATGACATGACTATAGTAGTGTGGCGTCCTTACCTAGATTGTGAGGAGTAGGGATCAGATAGGCATTAGATGCCTTATTGTTTTCAGAGCAGGTACTTGATCAGATGAACCAGATATATCCTTGAGAGATTCTTGGTGACCCGTGTATTGAGGCAGTACGACCGATTGCAGGGCAGGTGCCAGGATACATCTGTATATGAACGGATCCATGATGAGACACCACAGTGGGGACCGTAGTTGGGTTATGAGACTGCACAGAGATCCATTGCAGAGATGGTAGCAGTACCTTGGGATCTGCGGGCTGATGTGGCTGATGCTGGATGTTCAGATGGACTTCATGCTCAGATGCTTCAGTACCCATTTCCACGGTTTATAACACCTGATGAGGCTATTCCATGTATTGAGGATCCATTGGATTATGATCCTGCTGAGGACTGGCCTGTCAGAGGTCAAGGAGGAGCTTAGAGAGATAGAGGAGCTATGGGGAGAGATGGAGGCAGGCAGGGAGGAAGACATGGGAGAGATGCTAGGCGCCCTCCTCCTAATAGGGGATAGGGTCCGGATGACTAGGATGATGCTGATGACAGGGGTGGAGGTGCGGTGGGTGGTGGAGAGGGCACCAGTGGCAGTGGGAGTGGCCGGCGGACTCGGTTGAGATTCGTTGCTCCTCAGAGGGATTTAGGTCCTTTGTTGACTAGAGATCAGTAGAGGCAGAGATAGGAGCAGGATAGGCCACATGATAGGCCACATGATAGACCTTTAGGGAAGTATACAGGCAGGGGTCCAGGCTGGGATGGCGATGCACTATCTCAGTGTGAGCATGAGCAAGAGTAGTTTAGAGCATGGATTACTACATTAGAGACCTTGCTTGTAGATAGAGATACACAGCTTGAGTAGCTCAGGGCAGAGAGAGACACACAGGCTCATACTATGATACACCAGGGACAAAGAGCCACATACTATTATGCGCTATATCATGCTACAATACCGAAGGGTCAGAGAGAACTGTCCTTTTCACGCTTGGCTCAACAATCTGAGGGGGCCATGCCACCACTAGCTCCATTTGTTCCACATCCTCCTCCTCCGCCAGGTCAGGGAGAGGGTGAGAGTCAGTCCTGATACTGTATTTTGTCATGTATATTTTTGAGATCATATTGTATATCTAGATCCTTCTAAGATCATTCTTTTGTACGATGACATTTATACATGTATATCTGATTCATACTAATACTCTGATACTCTTTTTGTAGACAGTTCCACATTTTTTATCTGCTCTTTATTTGATATATCTGAGATAGTTGTTCCTGACCTTGATATGTTTACAGATTCTCATGCTTTGATAAATGTTTAGATGTTGATGCACATGTGATTATGTTTATCTTGGTCTCTTGATGAGTTAGATTAGATATGTGATGACATCATTTATGCTCATTTGATTTATTACTAATATGAATGTGTTTCAAATGATACTGAGTGAATATGCAAATGAATGTTTTTGAGATTTTTCTTTATGAAAATAAATGTATGGATGCACTTAGGATATGAAATTAAATGCAATGCTTGAATGCTTTGTTTTTGTCTTTTTGTCTTTCATTTTATGAATGCAAAATGTATGTTATGGATATGCAACGACATGAATATCAGTAATATCGATGTATGTAATTAACTTGGATTTTGAATGAATCAAGAATTTATTTTAAGCTCAAGTCCTCTTTATGTTGTTCTCTTTGAAATGAATCATGCAATCTCTAAATGCATCTACATGTAGACTCTTAGGACTATCACTGATTTGTATACATTGTAGCATTTTATCATCATTGGGTGTTTGTTGTAATGAACATCACTTGATTAGTACAACTGTCACTAATACCCACTGGTATTATGAAAGTATGAATACTATGTGTATTGGATGCAATGTCAGAAATAAACTTAGGCATCAAGGCATAGAATCCAAGATGACAAGTTAGTTTATCTCCTTTTAATGTTAGAATTAGTTTTTGTTCAAGTGTAATGTTAAATATGTGACCCGTAATGACCTTGAAAATTCATATCCTTGGGTACATCATGTAGCGTACACCTTAGTGAGAATCTGATTTTTATAAAAAAGACAAGGAAATTGTTTCAACCTCATTGTAGTTTACACATAATAAGGATCGAGATATATGCGGCTATGAGTATGTTGGCAGCTCTTACCATAAACATCCAAGTTAGGTGAAATTTATAGGATAATTTGGAACAATCATCATACGCAAAAAACCAAGAAAATGTTATGCCCCTATCCTTGCGACTCTATCTTTGAATAGACATCATGGAGTAACTCGAAAGACGTGACAATCACCAATTGAGAATCCATCAAAGAAAATTTATAATTTCTTAGATGCCCCCAGTATGAAACATCATGGGAACATAAAAGAATCATAACCAAACCAAGATCAAACTATGTTTTTAAGTAGTATTGAGAAATACTATTGATTCATTTTTCAAGTGCATTAGAGATTCATCAATCAGAATTTTGAATTTAAGAAATATGTTTTCATGCCTGAGTGTATGTGAGATTAACTGTGTCAACAATTGCAATCCAATGTAGTGTTTAGAAACATTGGTTAATTAAAGTGTTGAGAAACACTTGTTTGTTTAAGTTCCTAGATTAAAGTGTTGAGGAAAACTAGTTTGATGTCTGTCACAGGTAGGTGGTGTTGAAGAAACACCTTTGTTTGTGATAGTGACATTTTTAGTTCAAGTATTGAGAAATATTGTTTCTGAGAGGCAAACCATCCTAGATAAGACGCTTAGGACAACCTAGCAGACGCAAACTGACCATGCTAGCAAAGATGCCCCCAATGCAGAATGACTATTCCTAAGATGTAAATGTAGACAAATCCCAAGCAAGGATAGGACATTTATAAGGAATCAGAGTCACCAAATAGCATAGGTGCAAGTATGAAGGTTTAGTGTCGTCAATGCATTGATAGATAGGGCACAGAGTTCGAATGATGCTTGTTTGCCAGGTTTTCACCACTCGACAAAGCTTTTTATTTTTTCTACCAAGATGCCTGTTTGTCAGGTTTTCACCAAGGATATCTTTGTTCAGGACTTTTTCCACTATTTTTGGATTTCTTCAGGATCAATTTTATGATTTTTTTGGTATTTTTTGAGATTTTCACTGCATAGGCTCTGTTAGCCAGACATCAAGTGTAGAACTGCTTCAAATGTAGAGTATTAATGGGATCAGGAAGAACATCTCCCTTAGGTGTAGCTAGTTGATAAGCTTCGGTCCCAAAAGTTGCAGTAATGACATAAGGTCCCAGTCAGTTTGGTTCAAAATTTCATTTTTGTTCTTTGTTAGGCTGGTTCTTAGGATTCTCTTTCAGAACGAGATCCCCCACTTGAAAGTGTCATGTTTTGACCTTTTTATTGTATCCTTTTGACATGAGTTTTTGGTACACTTTCAGATGATCGAACGCTTGTTGCATGCGCTCATCAAGTAAGTCTAAAGAATTTACCCTATCAATGCGGTATTGTTCGTCAGTAACAAGACCTTGTAAAGATACCCGTAAAGATGGGATTTCAACCTCAATAGGTAATACTGCTTCAAAGCCATAGACTAGGGCAAATGGTGTGGCTCCAGTTGGTGTTCTGATGCTTGTTCTGTAGGCCCAAAGTGTCAGATATATTATAAATGCCAGTCTCTGCCAGACTTACTCACAGTTATGTGTAGGATTTTGAGAATGTTCTTGTTAGATGCCTCAACATGTCCATTACCTTGAGGATAATAGATTGAGGAACAATGTTGAGTAATGTGAAACTTTGTGCAAAGGTCTTTGATGTCTTGGTTTTTTAATTGGCCCACATTGTTCGTTACAATTGAAGAAGGTATCCCATATCTACAAATAATGTAGTTCAAGATAAACATAGCCACCTATTTTCCAGTGGCTTTGATCAGCGACACGGCTTCGACCCACTTTGTGAAATACTCAGTGGTCATAATGATGTATTTGTGTCCACTTGAAGAATTAGGATATATTTGTCCAACCAAATCAAAGGCCCATTGCTAAAATGGCCAATGTGTTATGAATGGTATGAGTTCTCTAGTAGGAGCGTGGATGAGATTTCCATGTGTTTGGAATTTATGACAAGTCTTTGAAAATTGAATAGCATCTTTTTCCATCGTGGGCCAGTAATAGCCTACTCTTAGCAGTTTCTTAGCCAGTGAAAATCCATTTGAGTGTGATCCATGTACACCTTCGTGGAATTCTTTTAATGCGTGATCTAACTCTTCGTGTTCTAAACACCTAAGGAGTGTACCATCGAGACCTCATCTATATAATTTATTAGTAATGAGGACATATCGTGATGTTGTCTGAATTAAGGCTCATTTTTCATTTCTTGATAAACCATCAGGTAAAGTTTGGTCAGTTAGATAGGAAATGAGTTTGGCGTACCGAGATGGGTCTTAGGCATTCAAAGCACAAATGATTTGGTACTCGGGTGTATCAAAGGCTGGGTAGGATAATTCTTCCACCAAGAATTCATAGTGGAATTGATGTTCCTCCAGTTGTAACATGGATGCTAGTGTAGCCATAGCATTTACAACTTTATTTTATGTTCTTGGTATTTGTTGGAATGTAACGAAGACAAAGTACTTCTTTAGGTCATCAACAGTTGTTTGTAGGGCATCAACTTCTAATCTTTGGTCTAATAATCTCCATTTACTTGATTAATGATAAGCTGAGAGTCACCATACACATGTAACTCTATGATCTTCCATTCCATAGAAAGTTTAAGACCATTGACCAATGCTTCATATTTAGAAATGTTATTTGTGCATGGAAACATCAATTTGTAGGACTTGGGTATTTTGTAGCCCTAAGGAGTTATGAATAGAACCCCTGCTACAGATCCTTGTTGTGTGAAAGAACCATCAAAGTATATCTTCCACAGACACCTAGTTAGATGCATAATTGTTTCATCAAGGAACTCAATTCTCAAAGGTTCATCATCTTGGAGTGGTGAATCAGCTAATTGATCAGCGAGGACTTGTCCTTTAATAGCCCTTCTATCTACATACTCAATGTCAAATTCACTCAGAATCAAGACCCACTTTGCTAGTCGTCCTGTTAATGTTGTCTTGCTTAAGAGGTATTTCAAAGGATCTATCTTTGCAATGAGCTTTACTGTATGTGATAGCATATAATGTCTCATTTTCTGTGATGCGAAGACAACTTCTAAGCAAGCTTTTTCAATTATAATGTAATTGAGTTCATAAGATACTAGTGTTATGTTGATATAGTAGATTGCTCTTTCCTTTTTAGCTTCATCTTCTTGTGCCAGCAATACTCCCAGTGATGTAGCTGTAGCTGAAATATATAGGAGTAATGGTTTTCCATGAATGGGTGCCATGAGAATAGGAGTAGCCAGGTACTCTTTTAATTCTTTGAAGTTTCTTTCACAATGTTCATCCCATTTGAAGGTGACACCTTTATGTAGCAATTTAGTAAAGGGTTGTACTCTATCTGCAAGTTGTGACATAAATCTCCTGATTGACTGGAGTCTTCCTTGTAATGTCCTCATTTGACTAATGTTGCATGGAGGAGTCATTTCCAGTATAGCTTTAATCTTTTCAGGGTCTACCTCAATTCCTTTTGGTGATACAATGAACCCTAGCAATTTCCCTAATTGAACCCCAAAGGCACATTTCTTTGGATTGAGTCTGAGTTGAAATTGCTCCATGTGATCTAATATCTTCCGCAAGTTTGTAATATGAGTAGTCCTTTCTTTTGATTTAGCTAAGGTATCGTCCATGTAATCCTCCATGTTTTTATACATCATATCATGGAATATAGTAGTCATAGCTCTTTGGTATGTAGCACCTGCATTCTTTAATCCAAATGGCATAACGTTCCAGAAAAAATTTCCCCATGCGCATGTAAATGTGGTCTTCTCTTGATCTTCAGGAGAAATTTTAATCTGATTATAGCCCGAGAAACCATCCATTAATGAGTACATTCGATAGCCTATTGTTAGATCTATGATCATATTAATGTTTGGTAGTGGAAAGTCATCTTTAGGACATGCTTTGTTTAAGTCTCTAAAGTTTGTACAGATCCTGATAGATTTATCTATTTTAGATACTGGTACCACATTAGAAATCCATCATGCGTAAGCAATGACTCTTATGAATCCAACTTTCAGTCATTTTTCTAGCTCTGCTTTCACCAGTAATGCAACATGAGGATGCATCTTTCTTATTTTTTGTTTCACGGGTTTGATCCTAGGAGCTATAGACAAATGATGCATTATTAACTTAGGATCAAGTCTAGGCATATATGTGTAAGACCATGCAAAGTTGATCTTTTTCTCTTTTAGGAACACTATGAATTGTATCTTCTCCTCGTCTGATAAGGATTGCGCCAGGTGAATAATTTGAGGAACTTCAGCTATACCCAAGTTAACCGATTGTGTGGGTTATATGAAAACTGAAGATCTTTCTTGAAAGTGCTCAGGGAGGATATCAAGAATCCCATATTTTGGCACCTCTGAGAGGTTTTCACCATCAGATACATCTTTTATTTTTACTATTTTAGAATCTGACACTACCACAACGTGGTTTTCACCATCAGTTTTGTTCTTCTTTTTATTTTTCATTTTGTGACTGAGAAACTTGATATCCTCCTGTGACATGTTTATGCTCCTTGCATTGGTGGAAGAAGGATAAGGTTCACAAGCATTTAGGTAGCAAGCCAAAGTGTAGTCATTAGGGAAGTTCATGATAGGATTAGGATCTGAATTCATCCAATCAATTAATTCAGGGTTTATCAAGGATAATGAATCAGAGTTTGGTAAGGACAGCATCGCGTCAACGTCAAAACTATTAACTGACAAGACATGTTCTGTTAGGTCTACTTCTATAGCGTTTAGATCATTAAGAGTTGAACAGTCATTAATAGGGTCATTGTTAGTAATATGTGGACCTAACTCTAGCGACTCATTATTTGATCTTTATTCTTCTTCTCTCAAAAAAATGGAACTCATTGCTTGTAGTCTCATAATATCCTCTAGACCTAGTAAAACACCAGTTTCCTCATCAAGAATTCTAGGTAATGGTAGCTCATCCGATTCTGGAGCAACAAAAGTGTTAGGAGAAGTGTTAGAACTTTCTCCTCTTTGGAATATTGGTGCCAACTTATGAATCACATCTACTTCAATGTCCATGGTAGCATCAGATAGGACATCCCTTTCATAATCACGTGAGTATGTTATTTCATCATCTGATCTGTTTAGAAACTCAACAATAGTCACCTGAAGTACCCTATTAGCCACTTGTAGATCAAAGTGTGGTAAATCTAGGACGTGTGAAACTGTGACTAACTAACCCCATTTAGGATGTGAATCCTGTTGTCGGGGTGTGTCTTCAGTAGTTGTTTCTATCAATGGCATTTCTGGAGTGTCTTCTGTTGTTTCCTCTACCTCTTGAACAATAGCTTGTGTTAATAAAGGAACATGAGTGTCTTGTGGTGTCTCAAAGCTAGGTACATATCTTTCTCCTTGATATTCAGGATACTCTGTACCAATATGCAATAATCTCTCATAGGTCCATTGTGCTATTTCTGTTTCTTCTTCTTCATCACTTCCTTCATCAAAGAATGGACCATCTTTTGAAGTAGGGTTTTTAGATTTATTATTGAAACCTAATCATGTTTTATCTTTGGTATTTCTGAATTCTATGTGTATAGGTTCAACAAGTCCCTTTCCTTTGTCTCCTAAAGGTCCTTCTCCTTTATATCCCATTTGTTTGAGAAGATCATATCATTTACCATACTTTTCTGGGGATATTTCCACATGTTTTACCTCATTGTCTTTTGGTTCTCCCTTGTAAAGCCAAGCCAAGGCTTCTTTTTCTTGTTTTTCATCCTCTTGGGAGGTAGATGCTTTAACCATATCAGTTGCTTTGTGAATTTATGGCTTTTTAGATGTAGTGGTTGTGAAAGATGGGGAAGGTTTCCCATAAGATCTTGGTGATACGGGAAGTTATGTTAATGATGGGGTCATGTCCAGCCTGTATTCTCCCATACTAGTTTCTTCAAGTTTTAAGGTCTTTCCAAATCTTTTCATAACCATGTCTTTAGTAGTTTCAGGTATAGTTTCTTTTGGAACTTCCTTGTGATGAGGGACCATACTATCTGCTCTAACATTGTTGCAAGTATAACTGGCATCTGCAGGAATTGTTACTTCCACCCCATTATGTGGGAATTTGATACACTGGTGGTAAGTAGATGGTACTGCTTGCATTTCATGGATCCAAGGTCTCCCTAGTAGTATGTTGTAAGCCAAGGGTAGATCTAGAACTTGACATATCACATTTCTTTCAACTGGTCCTATTCTGATTGGTAGAACAATGAGACCTTTAAAGGATCTTTCTTCTTCATCGTAAGCTTTGATAGCGATCTTACTTCTTGAATCAATGGTTTGTTCTGAATTAGATTGAGAGTACAAATGTTCAACCCTGCACCTCCATCTATCAATACACGTCTAACACGGGATTTGTGAATTAGGAATTCAATATGAAGGGGTTGGTTATGCAGATGTGTCAAGGATTTATCATCTTCTTCTGAAAAAGAGAGGTAATGTGGTGCTCCTTTGTTCATTTATTTTTTAATGATAACAAAGCTTTAAATGACTAAAGATGAATTAATAAGGCCAATGCATATGAAATTAAAATAAATCCTTCACATTATTATAAATAGTGGAACTTCCTTTGGCTAATATATTGCCATTGAAAAGAAAATATTGTTCAAACTTGGATAGTTAATGACTATTTCTATGCAAATGTCATTTTAGAAGATAAAATATAAATACATTACAACTATTTACAATTGGTCATTAAATGAAATTTGCATTCAAAACATTCATCATTATTTTCATTCTAATAGATTGCCTTGAAGTTAAATAACATTTGTGAGCACTCAATCCTACACAACCTTGTTACAAATGAAATCTCAGCTAAAATCATTAAGATTTTATTATAATTAGAAAAATTTCCAACACCCTAAATACTAGTCAACTATGTTACTAACCACAAAGATGGGCATACTTAAACCTGCTCAAATCTTCAATTTTTTGTCTTATTGAACAAATCTAAATATGCCACTTTAACCCCCTTATTAGGCTGCTTAATTAATCAAAAACAAACACATGAGTAAACATAACAAAAAAATTATAAATAAATATTTCACTTTATGTTAACAAACACATGAGCAAATATTAAAAAAAATTTATATAAAAGAGATGTTATCAAAGGGTTGAGATGGTTTATATTTGAGCATACACATCAAACTATTTATATAAAATAAAAGTTATCAAAGGTTGAGATTATTTTAAAACTTTATATTTAAAGTCTAAAGCTACTATCAAATCAAACTATTTCTAAATGTTTCAATTTAAGGGAAAAAGAAAGAAATAAGAAAAAAAAAAATAAGACAAATGGAGAATTCTTGATAAAAAAAAATGTGTTAAAACAATGTATAGATGGATGCACAATGTCATAAAATATGTTTTCACTACAAGCTTATCACAAATCAAATTTTATAAAGTTGTGGTGACTAGCAAGCATGTTATTGATTTTGATTAATTAAGCAACCTAACAAGGGGCCGAACCTTACAAAGACAAGAGCTGAAGGCACTTTTAGGCCATCAACAACACATCCATCACAAAAGATGTTGACTATGGAGACAAAACACAAAGCACAAAGGCTAAGCCCTAACATAAAGGGCCAAACTCACGTCACAAGAGAAGATGAGCAAGATTTTGAAGAACAGTTCTTCCTATGCTGTCAGACAGTTTTCCATGCGATACTATCCTTAGGCTCCCCAACAAAGGAGACTCCACCAAGGCAGTTGTCGACATAATGACCAAAGTGTTGAAGAAGTTGAGCAGTGTCAGAAGAAACTTGGTGTAGAACAGAAGCAGAAGCATTAGGAGCAGTAAGATCCTCGTGGCCAAAGGGAGTTTCACCAACAGAAATAGGGGCAGCAGCAGGAGCAAGACTTGGGTTAGCAACAAGAACTTGGCCCCGATCAACAACATGGGCATCATCAAGATTTTTAGTAGGATTTTCATCTTCGTCAGCAACCTATGAGCCCTCGGAGGAGGAATTAGAGAGAAAATCAGAAGCATGGACTGTCAAATGAACATCACTTGCATCCTCCAACAAGTAGCAGCGCCTTTTCATCATAGAAGAGCGCAATAAGTAGCCATGTGTCCAGTGGAGAAACAACGCCGACAACATAAGGGAAGGCCCTCAAAATCCAATATGTGAGTCCATGGCCTTTCCCTACCCATGAGCACCACATCTCCTAGAAGTGGTTGGGAGATATCCATATCAACCAAGGTGCGGACGAAAGTAAAATGACCCATACTAGTCGTAGCTTCATCCACCTTCAGGAAATGTCCAAGAGAGTTTCCAATGGCCTTAAAGAAAGACATCTCCCAGAAATGGAGTAGGAGATTAGGAAGGCGAACCCATACTGAGCACACATTGAGTAGTTCAGTAAGAGGGTTGAAGGATATTGTTTGGTAGAAAGGGAGTGGTTCCCCCAAACCCACAACTTGTTCTAAACCAAATCACGATCTTCAGAAGAGGAAAATGAAGCAATAAAAAAACCCTTTGCACAAGGGTAGAGTTCAATGTTACCAGAAACTAAGGGTATCCAAGAGTTGGTTACCCAACAGTGTAAATCTAGAAGAGAGTGCCAAAGCCCAACAAATCTACCCACCAGCGCACAACGTTGGTAAAACTCCACATTGTCCACCACATATGGGCAAGCATGTTATTGTTTATTTTATATGAGTGTCACATTACAAGTACTCTTACCCCTCATGTCTTTGAAAGATTAATAATTGAGCTACACTCAAACCCAAAATAGATAATTAGAATTCAATAATTATAGTGAATTATGGTTATAAATCAGATTCTTCAAAACTAGAATAAACTTTATGAATAACATGGAGAAGAGGTTTTTTTGTTAATTACAATAAAGATATTTCTAAAAGTATAGCTTCCACCAAATGAGCTCAAATTTGAAGAACTTGGAGTGCACTTATGCAATCTTGTAATAAAGAATTAATAATAAATTTGAATTTTTTTAGATATTTTTTAAAATAATGAATACTTGAAATAAGTTTACATTACTTAACCATTATCACATTATTTACATGTCATAACATTAATAATGAAGATTAGTACACTAAAATATAACAAATTCAATAAAAACAAAAGAATCACATAAAAACTGAAAATTAATTTTATTTTATTTTTTATCAATAATAGGAAAAAGTTGAAATAGAGAAAGCGTAAATTCATAGTTTTCAGAAGTACTTGTATTCCATATGTTACAAATTTTTCAACTCAGATCCCTGCATTTATCCATTCTTCTTCACTGCTTTTTTATTTAAGGTCTTTATACAGAGAATTTGTTAACCGTTATTGTTTTACTTTTAGTACTCGTTATCAATTGCTAATGCTACTTCCTTAATCTTTTCTCTCAAACATCAAATTAAAGAGTCACATAACCCATGCAACCAGATGATTCATGATGTGGATAGTTTTCCAATCAACAATCTACTACTCAAGGAAAATAAAAACAGAGCAATTTACACATATCCTATTCATGATCGAGATTCTTAACCACTATTCAAAAACCCTTCAAAGATTCTTATCCCTTTTCAATAAAACTTTTTTGTTGCTATTTCTATTATGTCCTCTATTAAGAACCATGAACTAGATACTGATAGTTAGGGCATTTTCCAACTTTTTCATGGCGTCTAGGGTTTTTGCCTTAAGACTTAGGGTTTTAAAATGTTCAAATGTGTTTTGGCAGTCTCATGTGCTTCATTTTTTTATTGACTTACTCACCCGCTTAACGCTCCATTAAGTTCTCCACTAAACGGTTCTTCATCATCGTGTTACCGACCCCACGTCTAGGTCTACAACTTTAGCTGGTAAATTCTTTTGTTTTTATCTTTAGTGATGATGTCTTTTATTCTTTGGCCCTAAAATTTGGCCCCTCTCAACAATGACTTAGATACATAACTTTAAGTGCATGTGCTCTTAAGTTGTTTTAAATGAGCTTGTTATTGTTATTCACTTGCAGACTTGCTGGAGTATCTTTCTATCTTAGACTGCTGGGCCTCATCAACGTCATTAAAATCATTCATTCATTCGAACTTCTATGATTGCGTCTGAGTCAACATTTTAACTGTTGAGAAAAGTAACTCGGATGCCCGGTGAAATGCTTCCTAGTCCTCATCGAGCTCCAGGATCCTACGTGGAATGTGTATGGCAAGCGAAAGGAACAATGGCTGGGCTCGTTGAAGTTTATTTGGGTTTCAACGAGTGGTCGAGTAAAGGAAGCTATAGGGAATTCAACCAATGGCGGACACATATGCTGGCAAAACAAATGGTTGAAGGTCGGACGCCCAGTGAAATGATTTTATGGTTTCATCGAGTACCCGAGTGGAGGAGGTGATAGATAAGAGCTCATGACGTGGTTTGTAGTTGGTGCAAGTAATGTCGTCGGTTTTCATTGAAGGTTTTTTCTTGCTTCTAAGAAAACTCATGGTTAAAGCAAAGCGATACAGGGCGTGCCAAGTCGGCGGTTTAAGAGTGAGAAGATTATGGTCGGTGGGATCCTTAGAATGTACTAGTGACTTCGCTACTGTTCATGAAAGGTAATGCAGCGTCAGCAGTTAGTGAGTGTTTGAAGTAGCACTCCGAGCTTGATGAGAGCATTTTCTTATCTCAACGAAAACTTACACGAGTTTGCATTGATGAAGAACAACAGATGGATAAAAGAAGATTTTGATAGGTTTTCTACAATTTGCTAAGGCAAAAGGACAAGACAGAGCATATTGGAAGGGTGAGCTTGGGAAGTTCCTCTTATATGATGTTATAGACAGGGCTACAGATGATGCAGATAATACTAGATGAAAATTTGCTAAACTAACTAGATGGACCACTATCTCTCTCTTTGAGAATCATATCATGTTATTCAATATGATTCGTAATTATAAATAATTGTGTTAAATCGTGTTCCTTCTAAATCATATTTGTTCATTTATTTCACAATTTCCTTATTTATGTACGTGTTTTGATCGATTTGTCCTAGTTAGACCGACTAGGCTGACTCGTAACTAGAAAAATAATTTTCTTTTCTATCTTATATACTGTCTATATTTTCCATAGACTTTATGATCATATCTTTTCTGATATTAAACCATCTGCTCCCATATTAGCCAATTCCTTGTTGGCCTCCTCGTATATATGGTTTATTAGTCCCTGCCTCTATGGCGGGGACTGTTGTTTTCACCGTCTTGTTTGCAATTAGTCTCGGCAGTCGGGCCACACATAACATATTTTCCTTACCCTATGCTTCTTATTAATATTTGATTTAATCAGAATTTCCCAATTTTAAATATGCTTTGTGATTGGTCGCCCCATCTTTTCTCGGTAGTCTTTTTGATTTTGTGTTTGTAAAATTGGGGCATTCTTTCCAAAAACTGTTGCCTTTCACGCGTCACTGCTTGCTGTGAATACAGGGCAGCGTTTGCAGCAAGCAGATGTCGGGCCATGGGGCTACTCTTTGCATTATTAGACACCCACTGAAGGCGCTATTCATTTCCATCTACATATTCCACAATGTATTAGTTTCCATTGCACCGGCATTTGCAGTGAAGATTTCATCTTTCTTTCGGCGCTTACTTCACGTGAGTTCTGTTTTGAATATTTAAATTAATGTCTGCATGCATTTTCAAACATACCATAGACTCTGTCGGGCATGTAATGTAAATCGCATGCTTTCATTTTAAGTAATTTCAGCCCCACCCAGATGGGTTTTTTTGATATGGGCTTTTCTGATATGGGTTTCTGAATTGTAGGCGCAAACAAAGGTCGTTGGCTCTCCTGGTGAAAGCCCCTCAATATCAGAAGGTGCATAACCCTCAGGCTCACACCCATCAAGAAAATTTTAACTCAACTCTTTCAATTTTTGCATTAGGAAGTTTCATGCTTGAAATTTTGGAAATTGCAGTCTTTTTTATGCCCCCTATTCTGGTTCCTCTTGTCCCAAATCGTTAAACCCCGCTAGCCATTAACCTCCGCTTTTGTCTGCCCGCCCTCTTCAACCTGCGACGATGTGTTGTCAACTCTTCTCCCTGTCAATCTCTTTGGAGTTGTCTAACTCGCCCGAGCCAAAGTTATCCCCTTGTGTCTAGTCTCTTTCGGGCAATGACTATTTATTGTCTCCAAATCTCTTGGGCCAAATCTATTCCCTCGTGTCTAGTTTCTTTCAGGCAATAGCTAATGTGTCCAAATCTCTTGCTTCTGTGTCCAAATGCCTCTTTTCAACAACTCATTTGGGCAATGGCTATTGTGTCCAACTTTCTTGCGTCTGTGTCCAAATGCCTCTTTTGAGCAACTCCTTCGACTGGCTCCCCTCATTCGTTTGAGGTTAAAGATCATTCATAAACCCATTTAAACTATTCTTCTACCCGAACCCTTCAGCCGATTCAACGATCGACAATCAAGCAAGAGAAAGTCCTTTTCATCTCCCCGGGTGATCAAGCGGCCCTTGGTCCTCTCCATGCTGTGCAGCCTTCGGGTCATGAGCTGCTTGATAGGGATCAATCCTTATCAAGTTTTGCTCATTTTGGTTACGAAACCCCTAGCAAAAATACTGAAGACCAATCAGAAAAAATAGAATTAAGAAATAAATCAGTTTAATGAAAAAAAAAACATCCTCAGAGCATAGGATAAAAACACTGCACTGTCTCGTGCAGATCTCCGGTTGCTAGGACACTAGTGGAGCAGAGTAGGTGGCAGATGCGACATGTTTTATGCATGGAGCGGGACTCCAGGCCGTGTCCTGGTGGCTACGTGTCTTGTGCATGTTCTATTTCCAGGAACCAAATGTTTGATTTGCAGGAACCAGATGTCTGTTTTAATGTTCTATGTACATTAACATGGTCCCCGTTCATTTCCATCTACATATTTCCCGCTATTTCTTTTGTCCATTTTATGTTTTTGCAAATTTTTTTCAGTGACAATTTTTGTGGCTGAGCAGAGGAAGAGACAGAACAGGGGAAGATGCAAACCAACCGAGGGTAATTTCTTCTTCCACGTATGAAGAACTGAATACCCAAATTCTTGTACTGCAATACCTACATATTTATGATGCTATTAAATTAAGTTTCACCCTTTCTTCAATTTTTCATCCTTTACTTCGCTTATTTTATGGCATTGTTTATTTTCTCCTACTGCTGCTCTTGACTACCGGGCAACGATGAAGAATAAGTTGGAGTCCATCTGAGAACGGATCTTCAATTCTATTTGCATGTTTTTCGTTGCAATTGTAACGGTAGGATTAAATCCTCTTATAAATAAGTGGTTTTTCTATATTTATAATGGACCTTTGGCCTGCGCAGGAACAAGTCCACACAACTTTGTGCCATGGTAGCCAGTCATTTTGTCGTCCATCACCTTTGTCTGCAAATATCTCTATAAGAATTTTATTATCTCTATCTGATTAATGCAAAGTTTTTTGTTTCATTTATTTTTCTTCTCTTCCTTATGCACGATCTTTTTCTCCTGCATGGACAATGGTGTTTGCTTGGGATCCAGAGTGAGTATGACCTCATTAAATATTGTGTCTATTAATGAGGGGAGGGTTTTCTGTATTTTTTGAGTCTATTGGTTTCATACACTAAGGCAAAGGATTTGAAGCACGGCCAAGGACATTGGTTAGATCATAGATATTTACTTAGTCATTCATTATTTGCTTTGTCTGAACTAAGAACGAAACTCAGGTAAGTTTGAAGAAATTGAAGAGGCTAGCCTGATGATATTTCACTTCTGGATTTGTCAGGGTTGGGGTTGTCCATTATAGTTTATTATACATTTGTAATGGTTGGGTTTGAGCATTTAAATTAAAACATAGAGGCTCTAAATACAGATTATTTTCTCCTCATTACAATTGTTGTCTACAATCAAAGTCTTTTATTCTCATTACAATTTAAGCCTCATTTTACTTTTGTCAACATCATGCAGACAGAGAATAAATTTCTTATTTTAGGAGTACATTTCCTTGGTTCAAAGCTCCTGGCATAGTCTTCTGCTCTTTCTTTTCTTCTATTTTCCTGCCAATGAAGGAGGACAAAATAAAGTCCATCAAAAGTCATATTTTCCTGCCGAAAGATATAGAGTGATAGGAAATGAACTAAGGCTCAAGAGACAAACAACATTACGCTTCATCTCATCTACCCTGCCCATTAAAGTATATCATATATAATTTATCCCAATCTATGATCGGTGAATTTTTGTTCTATGCATAACCCACATCTAATAGCTTATTTTGGATTTCTGACTTTGCAGGGAGACAAAGACTGTGCTTATTACATGCACACTAGAACCTGCAAATTTGGAGCTCAATGCAAGTTTAATCACCCACAACTCATAGCATTAGTACCTATTTCAGGCTATGCAAGTGCAGGGTCGCATACAACACATGCTTCACCGTTCCATACAGGGATTCTTTCTTGGCCTCTTCAAAGGACACCTTACGTTGCCAGACCTTGGTTGCAAGGATCTCCAGCTTACATGCCTGTCATTTTCTCGCCTTCTACAAAAATTGGTAATGTGGGATAATGTTTACTGGATTTTCGCAGTTCTATTAACTGATTATTTTGTAACTTCAGAGGCAGATCTTGAGTTCAAAGAATCTAAACTTTCGTAATTGTCATAAATTTCTCTTCTAAAGTTCAATACAATTTATTGATTTGTACTTTTGCACCTGTTCTATTGAGTTGTATTCAGGAAGTGAAGCAGTAGCATGATATGAGATTTTATTGCAAATTATTTGCAAAAAAAAAGAAAAAGAACAATCTTTATTTAATGAGGTGGCCTCCTCACCTTTCCACCATTTCAGCCACTTTCTTGAGATTTTTCAAAATAGAAAAATTTGTTTGGTCTTCACCAGAATATCTTGCTGAGGATTCCTTCAACCTTTCAAATTTAAAATAGTTGATTGATATTGCTAAAAAAAAATTAATCTTTGAATGAATGCAAAAAGAGGTTTGAAATCATTAAAGGCATACAAGTCAGGCCACCTTGGTGCAGTCATTAAATTGCAGCCTAGCTACACTACAGGAGTTAACACTGCATTCTGTGTAATTTGCTCCGTGTTAGCTCATTTTTCAAATCTGCAAATTTTTATGTTGAAAGAATATTTATCACTATAATTTTGAGAATTGTAACTCCAATTCATTATATCAGCGGTGTAACTTGTTTGTGTAGCTCAAAATGAATAAAACTGGTTTCATAAATTTGCTTCTTGTTGTGTATTCATTTTGGTCAACTATGGTGTAAACAAATCAACTTTTGTTTTCTTATGTAGTTTGACAAGCACAATTCAGATCTGATAATAATAAATAAGGGTTACATGTGAAGTTGTATAATAGCCATTAAGAGTCCAAAATACTATTCTCTGTATATAGCTACTTTAGAAAATATTTTACCTCAATTTTATTGTATTCTTAATAATCATAGAATTCATTGCACTCAATGTTGATTGTAAATTATGATATTATTTTATTGTATTCTTTTCTTTTGTGCTTTGTGCAACCAAAATGACAAAAAAAGAAAAAGAAAAATCCTTGTTTCAGAGTGGGTAAGAACTAGAGACAAATGCAAATGCAAATGCAAACACTTAGACCTACACCCCACAACAAAAAGCCAGCAAATGCAAACACTCAGACCTGCACCCCACAACAAACAGTGTCCACAGCCTTACTAATGACAATGTTCAATCCAAATTTCAAGAAATTATCTAATTTTCCCTACTCCTCTTTCCCTGCACAAGGCAAGGACTCTAGCTCTGCAGAGCTCTTGTTGTTATTGCTTTAAAATATTTTAGTAGCTCTAATACTAATCCAAGGAGGGCATTTAATTTCTAATCTGGGGTTGATCGTGTTCTTATTACATCCAATCTCTGATATTCTAGGATTTCCTCTAGAGGTTCCATCAATATTCAATTTATATATTTCGTCTAGAGGTTCCATCAATATTCAATTTATACCAGTTTTGATTTGGTTTGTTCCATTTGCTTTGAGCTCTCTTTTGATTACTTGTGTTTCCTCCTTTTCCATTGAATGGTGGTATTTTTAATCCATACCACCTAGTTCTAATCCTATCATCCCATATAGTAAATTTGGTTTCATTATGAAGGAAAGTCATTAGTCTACTATTTGTGATTTCTACTATAGTTGCTTCTATTTTGTTAATCTGATTATCCCACTCTATAATTTTTCCTTCGAAGAGTCTTCTATTTCTTTCTTTCCATATTTCCTTGATTAAAATCGACAATAATATTATCCATAATATTCCATATAAACTTGATTTATATAGATGACGCCACTTTTGGAATAAATTTGGTAAATTATTGGGTAACACAATGGTCCATCCAAGTTTACTGCAAAACCATGTCACACATTTTAGTGTGTAAGGGAAATTGATGAATAAGTGGTTCAACATTTCTTCTTATGCTTTGCATAAAACACATCTTGAAGGACCTTCAAAACCTAATGTTTTGAACCAATTTGCAGTCAATGCTCCCTTTTGCAAAGCTACCCAAGCAAACATTCCTACTTTGGGAAGACACCTCTTATTCCAACATAAAGGAATTGGTATATTAGATTTTGATAATTGTTTTATTATTATTGATGCATAGCGATCTTTAACATTATATTCTCATGTTTTTGCTATATTCCATAATAGTTTATCCTCTTATTTTATAAGTGTAACTTTTCTAGTTTGTAATATTTCTTTTATGGATTCTATATCTGCTCTTCGTAAAGGAAAATTATCAAATGACTTTCCTTTCCATCCCAGTGATGGGTTCCCACTCGGTATTTCAATATAATCCTTCACACTTAGCCCCCATAAATTTTCCAGTAGTTCTTTTGCTCTTTTATTGTTAAGGATATTGTCAATTGTTGTGTATCCTCCCCATGAATCACTCCAATATAGGGTCTTATTTCGTTCAGCTATATCCCAAGTTAATTCTTCAAATATGAGGTTTTTGCACCTGATAACAAAATTCCACACTCTAGAACATTTGGGGGTTTTTCTATTATGAATATGTTGGTTGGATCTGTCCCATTTAAATACTTATGTTGTAATATCTTAACCCATTTTAGATGACGATCTTTCTACATTTTCCATACTAGTTTGGCTCCTAATGCCTTATTTTGCAATAATTACTTTTTGAGACCTACACCTCATGTTTTTAATGGTTTGTGTATCTTATCCCACGTTATGAGCGTCATTTTCTTTTTCTATGTCATACCTTACCAATAAGGTATGCATTTTTCTTTCCAGTTTAGTATTTTCCCATATTGATAAAGGTAGGTATGACATTTGGTATGGTGGAATGAATGATAGGAATTTTTTTTAACATTGTGGCTCTTCCAACTAAGAGAGCCATTTACCTTTCCATGAGTCCATCTTTTGTCCCAATTTTGTCTTTATAAGGTCCCACATTCTGTTGGTTCTGACGCCTTTGTCTAGTGGGAGACCAAGATATTTGCAAGGGAGTTTGCCCAATTTGAATCCTAGAATATTACATATTTCCATTTCTTCTCTAGGATTCATATTATAAAAAAATTAGATTTTTCATGGTTCGCCATTTGCCCCGACACGTTTGCATATTGATTTAGTATCAATTTAAATTGGTTTGCTTCTTCCTTTTCTCCAATCTCAAAGAGCATCATGTCATCAGGAAATTGTTGATGTGTTACTACTGCTAAATTATTTGTGAATTTGATTCCTTAATGAATTTGCTTGTTTGCTTGCATTTTCCTTATTGATCTTCCAAGAGCTTTTGCCATAATTATAAATAAAAATGGAGATAGTGGGTCTCCTTGTCTTATCCCTCTGTTAATTTTGAAAAAAAAACTTTTAGGGTTGCATTAACTAATACGGAGAATATAGGGTTGGATATACAATCTTATACTAGATTATTGACTGCTTGCTAAAACCATAAGCTTCTTTATTTGCATAAAAATCTCCAATCCACTTTATCATATGTTGAGTTAATATCTACCTTTATTAGCATACTTGGTTTCAAGTTTTGTTATATAGAATGCATGACTTCTTGTGCTATTATTATACTTTCAAATATAGACCTACTTGGAACAAATCATGTTTGTTCCTTACATATAATTAATAGTAGGGATCTTTTTAGTCTATTTGCCAATGCTTTTTCAAGGATTTTGCATATTGTATTGCAAAAAAAGGGTTTGTAATCATCTAAATTTTATGTTATTTCTTTCTTAGGTACAAGCGTGATGCATGTATTATTAATTTCTCTCAGTATTCTTCCTGGATATCTACCATTTCATCACCTAGAAAATGCCAACCTTTTTTAAAGAAGCAAGTTGGGAATCCATCCGGGGTTTTAAGGCCAATTCTATTTCTTCTTTCGTAAATTTTCTATTTAGGATTTTATTTTTCTCTTCTGTGATAAATTTTGGGATATTTTCTGAAAGATTTTTATGGGCTTGTAGTTCTGAACGTTCCTAGTTATTTAAAGTATTTTTGAAGAAAGATGCCACTTCCTTAGCTATCTCTTCAAGTTCCTCAACTATATTGCCTTCAACATTTTTTTTATTTTGAGTATTTTGTTTATATTCCTTCTTTGTTTTGTGCTATAATGGAAGAATTTTGAATTCTTATCTCTTTATGGTATCCAAGTTTCTTTAGATTTTTGTTTCCATAAAATTTATTCTTTAGCTAAAGTATCATCATATTTCATTAATAGTTCTTTCTCTTAAATGAATTTATTTTGATTCATACCTACTTGTATTACTTCCTTATTTAAATTCTCAATTCTCTCTTCTATATTTGTTTTGGTTGCAAATATATTTTTAAAATGTTTTATGTTCCATTGTAGCAATTTTTGCTTTAATGCTTTTAATTTAGATACAAAACAAAATAATTTAAAGCCCAAGTGGTGTTCTTCATTCCACCATTTTTCTACTGTCTCAAAAAATTATCATCATTCATCCACATCTTATCAAATTTGAAGGGATATTTTTTTGGTTTGTTCTCTCCATTGATTGCTAGTTGTACTTGGAAGTGATATGATCCTGAATGTACTCAAATATCATAATCAAGTGCAAAAGGAAATTTTGGTAGGTTCTATTTATAAAAAAATCTATCCAACTTTTTAGCTACAGGACTGAACCCCATTCTTCTATTGTGCCATGTATAGTTTCCATTGTCTTTATTTCCAATAAGTTATTTTGAATTACCCAATATTTAAAATCCTTTTGGAATTGATAGTCTCTCTGAATAGCCCTCTTTTTCTCTAAAGTGTTTAATGTTGCAAAAAAATTACCCCCTATGATAAAATTAAGTACTAGATGTAGCTCCAAAAATCTTCCAATGTCCTCCCAAACTTCTTTCTTCTTATTGCTTAGTGGTGGTCCATAGACATTAATTAGTATGAAATTTAAAATACAATTTATACTTCTAATGTATCCACCTTGTCGGTTGCTCTTAACTATCAGACTCTCATATGATACTTTCCTGGGATCCCATAACATTGTTAAACCTCCTAATGCTCCTTCGGCTAGAACATCCTCCTTTTCCATACTCCAATCTTCTTTCTAAAATCTTCTAATTTCTCCTTCATCTTGGTTTCTTGAATTAAAAATCTCTTCTTTAGTGGAGAAAATGCAACGTTTTATATTTCGTTGTTTGTTAAGAGTATTCACGCCCCTAACATTCCATGCTATCAGCCTCATGGCTCTTGGGGAAAGACCTTCCCCTTCCTAATGTTTAACAGTGATGTAATTTTAGTTTCATCTTTAATTGCTCCATCCTTTAATCTCAATCCTAATAATGATTTCCTTCCTCTTTTCTTTGCTAACTTACCACAATTAGGTGTTTCCAAATTAGGACAATTTTGACTAAGCCCTAATATTTCCTCTTTTCCTTTTATTGCCAATTTTCTTCAAATAACATTTTTGTTCCTATTTCCTCATTTACTTCACATTCCAAAATCTTTTCAATGAACATTTGTTTCTCTTTTATTAGTTATTTGTTCTCTTCTCCCTAGGGTTGAGATAGGCCCATTAACTCATATATTGCCTCCATCTCAAGAGGGTTTGTTTCTTCATTAAATTCCAGAGAATCCTTATTGTCCATTGTGACTATATTCTCATTTACATTTATTTCTTTCTTCATCATAAACTCTTGCTCATGAATTTATTTTCAAACAGGGGATTAATTAGGGCTAAGCATTCCCTGACTTCTTCTCGAAGTCTTATGATTCTTCTAATAATTGATGCAAAGTCTCCTCATTTGTTAATATCGCTTCTTTGAAATCCTTTTTGTGATCTTGATGCACTTTGATTGGGAAGATTGGTCCTATTTCTTCTGCTTTTTCCTTTGTTTTTGTATCTAGGGCTTCTACCATAAAACTTCCAATTTCATTGTTAAATTTTATTGCTACATTTAGATCTTCTCTTATTTTTTCTTATTGGAATATCCTTTATCATATTAACTTTTAGAATCCATATTTGTTTACACATTTTTTCTTGTTCTAATGTTATTTCTATATATTCTACCTCTGTAGAATTCTAGCTTTATATACCAACTCCCTTCTTCAATTTTTAGCTAAAGAGGTTTTAGGGTTTTTACATTTGGATCCACACCAAGATCCTAGCCTCTCTAAGTTTATAGTTCTTGCCGATAGGTAGGTAAACTACATCATCAGTTAGATGCAATTTTCTATTTCATTTGACCAATAATATCATTTTGTTTTTTCAAATTTTTAATGCACAGGCACACGCACGCGCTCACACACGCGCACACACACACACACACACACACACATTTATTTTATTTAACAAAAATCATTTTTTTTCTAATCTTATTGGGTTAAACAAGCTACAATCATGAGTGAGGCTAGATTTTTGTTCAAACAAATTAATAAATAAAGAAAACTAATGATGAATGAGATATTTACTGTCCATATGTCATAGATTTTTTTATTTTATATATAACTCCCTTACACTATTCATTTCATCTCCTTTCACTATTTGCATTTAATGAAAGATAAATCAACCTACGCTAAGAAATGGATAGCAGTTAAGGCATTGGACGGAAATACAAATAGAATCATGTAACAATTATTTTTTTTAAAAATGCATCTCAAATAGATTTCCACTTCCATCTCCTTTAAAAATTTTATCACCTCCCTTTGATTAGGAAGAAAAATAGGCACCAAGAATATTTTTTCCACCTCCACTTGTTTAGAGGAAAAATAGGGAAGGAAGAATAATGTTTTCAAGAAAGAATAACAATTCCAACTCTACTTGTTTAGGAGGAAAAAGAGATGGAATTGATAAATTTTCCACCTATAATTATATATATTATAGCTAACTAAAGATAATAGTATTACCATTATTAATAATAAAACAATTTTTATGTCTAGAAATTGTTATATATAAATTAAAGGGAAACATTTCTATTTTTTTTTATCGGTAATAGTCGCTTTTGATTGGAGCTATGAACCAGTGAGGCAACAAATCTAGGGGACCTCATCCCCATTGACTCCAACAACCCAAACTCGTGAGCCCAGAAGCCCAGCAGGGACACCGAGCCCGAAAGGTGCAAGAACACACACCCATCGTGGGTCTAGCACAGAAACCATGAGCACTCCAAGCCCAGCGAGGGTCTGATAATGGAACAAAATTTATCTCCACCACCATCTTCTATCTCCATTCGCGATCAATTGCGCTGAAAGACAATTCATTCTGACTCTCATCCCATTCGAACCATATATTTTATGTTGAACAACGATTCCTTCATACTCCTGCGCCCAACATACTCCATCGTGTAATTCCTGGGATTCGAACCATGCACCTCCCTATCACAAAGGCTCACAGCAACCGTTGTGTTAGTTATGAGCTCATGCTCAAGGAAACATTTCTAATTTAAAAATATACATATAACTAATATTGATTATTTACTATGCAATTCAAATTATAATTACATATACAATAAATATGATAGTAATTGGAGGAAATTTAAAATAATTGTAATTATT
The DNA here is from genome assembly GCA_018584345.1 of Thuja plicata. Taxonomy (NCBI): domain Eukaryota; kingdom Viridiplantae; phylum Streptophyta; class Pinopsida; order Cupressales; family Cupressaceae; genus Thuja; species Thuja plicata. The sequence continues at coordinate 884,570 of MU226460.1, forward strand.
CAAACTAGTGAATTATCACTCTAGAAAGTAAATAGTAATTTGGTTTTTTTGCAATATAAAATATAGAATTAATATTAACTATTTTTAATGTTTGCTACTACTAGAAGATTACACCTTATCAATCGTGACCAATTATATATATGACCTCGCTGCCTTGATGCCTTGTTTTCTGGCTTTCATTTAATTTTGCACTTCTCCTTTCAATATTGTATAAAAGCGAGCACCCCAAGAGGTGTCAATATCATATAAAAGAAAATACGCCTAGAGCTGTCATCCATTTTGATCATTAAGACAACATTTCATATTGCTATTACTACTTCCTACTCGGTCAAGAACACTTCAATATTAGCAATCGATAGGAACTAGAAGCTATGTGTCCTTGTTTGTAACAAATTTCTCTTTCATCCTTAGAAAGGAACCCATCCCATTGCCTATGCCCTCTAAGGTTTCAAAATGTAAATATTTTGAAAGGATTCTCTCTAAATTCACCCATTGTGAATTTTTTTTGGGTCTATGTATTAAGATTGAAATTTGGTTCCCAATCTATGCAATGAAAACTGAAACCTTTAAATATTAATGGATTCCCATTAAAAATTTAATTTTTAGTACTTACTTTTATACAATTTGTAAGTAAAAAGTTTACAAAGACAATTGTAATACTTATTGTTGGTTGTATTTCCATTTTTGAAATCTTGCTATAAATTTTTGAGTTCCCAGTGATGTTCTTGCATAAATGTCAAATCTTGTCCAAAGTGCTATCAAATTTTCCCTGCAAATGTTGATCTAGGAGTGAGAAAATCAATGAAATGTGTAAAACCCTAGGTCCTAGGTATTTTTCATTCATATCAAGAGAAAACCCTAGTTCTTCATAATCCGCTTCTAATTTGCAATTACCTTTTTCAGAAATTCAAATCACTTAAGTCATGTGGTATTTTCATGTTTTAAGTCAATCACGTAGTCTCTTAAAGCTTTCAGAATATTCCTTTCTATTTTGAGACTCAGCGCAATGGCTTTGGTCGTGTTATCGCGTAAAGAAAAAAATATGCTTTGAAGGATTGAGCGATCCAACGCAGGCCGTTGATTCAGATTGAGATCCTATGGTGCGCGCCAAGTCTCATTTGAAACCTCGGAGTTAAGAAATGGTTCAATGACTTTGAGTTTCTTTCGTCGTGCAGTCTCGTAAACAAATCAAAGTTAAAGCTAGGTTGAAATTTTCATCCAGCCGCAGAATCTCAGAGTAAAGCATGAGTTAAGTAATTTGTTCAGCAACTTTGAGATAACCGTTGATCAAAGTATTGATCGTGCGATAGGCGCTAATTCTCATGATGAAACTAGAGTTAAGGCTAACTCTCAGCGACAAGGAGATAAAGTAGTCGCGTGGTCGCTAAAGAGAACCAGAGTATGACTAAGGAAAAGATTTAGAGTTTTGTCCCGCGCCATGATGTACAATCCCTAGCCAATCAAAACAAGAGGATTGTGACATGTATGAGGTTAGCTGAGTTGTAATAAAGTGAGCCAATCATATCAAGCTTATAATTTATTTCACATAAAATAAGGTTTCATGATTACTCTGATTGGCCTTTTTCAAAATTGATAACTTGTCAACCTCAGGCGCCACAGCTAAGAGAAATTGATATCAAAGCACGTAGAGTAATGGCAAAAGTGACTGAATAGAAAATTCATGATTTCAAATAGATTGGTGCATTGATTTCTCGGGATTAAATAAGCATTGGTGTTGCTCATTTCAATTTACCAGAGTTTCAGAACACAGAGCTAAGATTTACCTGAGTGTTAGTGCTTTCAGAAGAACAAAATTGTCTAGGTTGTAGAGTGAAGAAACAAGAGTTTGATCAGTATTTTTAGTTCAGAGCGGACAAAATGAGTCGGGCAGTAAGTGTTGCCTTAACCACTGGAAAGAGTGGAGACGTTGATGATGATCAGAAAGGGAAAAGGAATTACTCCAATGAATTTGTGGCTCTGCTACTAGGGACTAATCAGGGAAAAAAGGTAAATGACGAATACCTTGGTGATAATGTCATCTGTTAGAGATGCTAAGACTCCTGATTATTCTGGATACCACCTGTTTAATTACTTTGATAAGAATAGTGATGGTCTTGTTCCTATGTCAAACCCTTGGACATCAGCGTAAGCCAAATTGATAGTTCTAGACGTATTCGTAGATGTAGATTTATTACTTGAGCTAGCTAATAGATATGATACAATTTCTAAGACCGTCAAAAAGAGTGATGGTACAACCCTAGTTACCTTAGATAGGGCATCTTTTATGAAAGCCTTCAATATTTATAACCCTTGCACTACAGAGATAGACCTGAAGGCCTTAGTAGCTAGGTATACAAGGGAAGCATGCGTTGTGGCAAAGTTAAATCAAGGTCATGTACCAAAAGGTACCAGAAATTACATAGCACCCATTCCTAATAACACTACACCCTACTTCTACAAGGATCTGGCTTTTTACATGAAATAAATTTCTTGCGGTTTGTGTAGAATTCTAGGAGTTGATGGGGGAAGTGAAAGGATATCTTCTGATATTCTGATGATTGTTTTGGACCTGCAAAGTTCACATGTCAGCACAGACTATGATTATATCCAATATGTGATTGATAGAATGCATCAAGGGTTTGTAGACATTCAGAAGAAGGAATCCAGCCCTAAATTATTGCAGCATTCTTTATTAATGCATTTAATTTTGTTTTCTAATTTTAATATCATGGATCAACCAAATTTGAGACCTAGGAGATTCTACCAAGGTCAATCCAACCCTATACAACTTTGGTTGAGGGTGTGAAATTATACATCTAGGGAGAATGAATTTTGTGCTTTCCAGAATTGGATGGTATATCCCATATTAAACTGTTTGGGAGTAAATATGACAAGACTGCCAATCAAAGTACTACAGCTTCTCAGGCACTGTAAGTTTGTTGACAAGTGGACTGGAGACCACAACTGGGGAGACTTCTATTACCATAAGGATTTTACTTTGATAAGAGTTTATGGTTGCTCTCAACCACCCCATATACTAGTACCATATTGTGTGCCACAAAGAATTGTTGTTATGAAATTCATATGGCAATTAATGTTAACTGATAAGGAGCATTTGGCTCCACGTAGAAAAGGTACCTTCACACCTCGACAATTTAATGTTTATGGCTTCATAATTGGCAAGAGGGCATTTGAGTCAGTTAACAAATGGTTAGTTCACTTCAGGATGAATGTAGCCTTATACAGGTATGTTGCTACAAAGGGTTTCATATTCAGTGCAAAGAAACTCTTAACACCAACCATTCCTAATACCAAAGTGCATGAGCAATGTGTAGAGGAGAACCTTATTAGGAACATCCTAGAGGATGATGAAGTTGTGAGAAGAGCTGGTAAGTTCCAAGAGTTAATGGATCTGGAACAACAGCTTAAGAAGAAAGGGATCCTGTTGACGGGACTTAGGTGACCGGGTTCGCCAGCATATGTAAATTGTCACCGGGTACCGGGGTACTGGCCAACTTCGTCTGTAAAGGTTATCCGGGGAAATGAGATTCCACAGGCCTCCAAGCACCTGAGAGTCGGGTCTCGACGGTGCGGGGCTCGGTTGGGAGATGTGACTGTTTTCGAGGTGGATAGCTGGTTTCTTCAACTCGTTCTCTCCGGGGATTCAGATAGGTGAGGTTTCTCCAAGCATTCTTACACTTAACAAATAAACTGAAAAAGATCCTACAAGGTTAGAAATACTTCATCTACCTATAGTTATGCCTAACATTCAAAACATCAACAATGCTCTAACACACTATACTAAATACCGAAGAAGCATACAACCATCAATTCATATTTCATCAGTAGCAAGGGAAAGGAGGTCGTTAATCTACTTTAAGTGTTAGAGAAAAGGACATGAAGAACACAAAGCATAAAATACCATTAACTCAGAAGACAGACTGCCAACAACATCATTGCACGAACTCTTCCTTCTTCATTAATATTCCTTCCAGCGAGCACTGGTGCGTGGTACAATGGTGGCTCCAAGGGAGCATCTAACTACTGAAAGCTTAAAGACTAAGGAGCATTGAGCTCCGCAACTGAGAAATGAAAATACTCCTTTTCTATTACTATGGACTGCAAAATCATCAATTTCGCTGACCCTTGGAATGGGGCCGGACTTACTATTTATACAAATTTACATCTAACCCTAACCCTAACTCATGTTACACTGTACAATAGAATATATTATCCAGTGGCTGGTACTACCTGCGCCATTCTACAAAAGACCTAGAGACGGAATAGGCATGTCATGTCAGAAGAAAAGATTGAGAAGTGAAGTAGAAGAATAGGCCTTGAGAAGGGAGCCGAGAAGAAGAAAGAGGAAAACCGACCCCCCGGGGATCGAGGCTACATGCCTCATAAATGGGAAAAGTGGCGCCTTGTCTTCGATGTGCCAGGTGTAACGTTGAAACAACGCCTTGGGAGGACCATGTCAGAAAAACCTCTTGTCAATCTGACGTGCCTTGATGTAGTCGTCTTCCCTCTGACAACCTTCGACAACCTTTATTAACTGCTACCCACTTTATGGCAACCTTTATTAACTACTTTGAAAGTGACCAGTCGGCCTCGGGGACCGGGACACGGATCACCAAAAGAATACAAAAATGTAGGATCCGGGACTCCGGGATCCGGGAACTTACGCTCCGAAAGAATAAAGAATACAAAAACACTTGGGTTTTCTCCAGCCCCCGGAGAAATCTTCATTGTTGCTTATTGTCATTGAAGGTCTGGAGGAGACGGGAGATTCCATCTTCATCAACTTCTTTAAGGCCAGCCCGCCGGTACTTAGCCACCCCAATTTGTTCCCCCAGATCCGGAACATTTCCCTTAAATTCATTGGCCATTTTTGCTGCATCATGGTCACTAAGTACCATATGAGTTATTCTCGTCATTTGGGCGCCATCTACTCCCTCCGAGGATTGATACCTTGACTCCATTAGTTCATCGAACTTCCCCAGGACGTACTCCTCCGGTGTGTAAGTGTCAGTGTTGAATGGATCGGCTCCAAAAACCTTCGTAACAAAAGACTTGTATAAATTAAAAGAATATTGTACTGCATTGATTTTCTCCCGCAGAGTCCCCACCAGTTGCTTGATTACCCCCAATGTGAGGTCAAGTCTGGAGTGCTGGGTTCTCACAAAATTGAATGACTCTTCCCCCAAAATTTTAGATTCGAAAACAATTTCCTCTCCAAGGGCGAGGAGCTCTTCTAACTCAACTTTCCATGCCTCGTAATTTTCAATATCCGCCTCCCATATACTAACGGTGGTCTCCGCCTGATGTAACACATGGCGGGCCGCATATAAGTCCAGGGGGGTGGATACCAGGAAGCGCCGGACATTTCCCACTTGCAAGGCAACCCATTCATCAACCGCCTGGACCTTCTTTTTCATTGCCCGTAATGAGTCTATGTCGCTCTGCGGCAGTGGTGCATCAGATGTAGAGGCCTCCAGAGGAATAATGCTGATAGGCCAGACTAGCTCAGTTAGCAACCCCATAAGGTTTGCATTTTTTTCCTTTTCTGCTTTGAGCTTTTGAGCTTCCTGTTCATAACGAGCTTCCACTACCCTGGTCGCCTCTTTTAATAGATCTACTTCACCCTGTTTTCCCCTCTTCCCCAGCGATACTTCTATGATACTATAGTCTCCGGCCTCTGTCGTCGCTTCATCCGCGTCTGGGGAAGTTGTCGCTATCACTACGACTGTCTCTCCGCCCAGCTTAGTTCGAAGGGTGTGAACTATCTGGGCTTTCTTGGCCTTTGGTGGGTTTTGTGCCTGGGCCATTATCTCTGCTAAGGAAAAGTGGGCCCAGGGCGTTGTTGGAGGTGCCTTTCTCTTTCGGGTTTCTATTAACCATGGGGGCGGTAGGGGTGGCTTGGTAGCCAAAATGTCTACCTGTGACTTCTCCCCGATATCTTGTTGTGCCCCTTCATCAAGACGAGCCTCCTCCGATTCATTTCCTGTGCCTCCGGGTTCACCAACGACATTTCCTTCGGTTACACCTGTGTCTTCTACCCCGGCGTCTGCATCTTTGGCCATGTCCTCTTCCATTGGTACATCTTTTGGTAATGGGTGAGGGTAACAGGCAAGATTCAGTGTTTGAACCGTAGTGATTACCTCCCCAAATGTCATCTCTGGGAGTGGCGCTTGAAACACGGCAGCTGAGGTTACGGTTGCTCCCAAAGGTCCGGTTCCCCCAGCTAATGCCATTTGTTCACTTTGCTTTTGTTGGTCCAGTCCCGTGTCCTGTATCTCTGGGACTTCGGAGGCAATTTCTTGTTCTGCCTCTTCCTCTTCTTCCATCTGTTCTTCCTACTCCTGCGTAGGTTCCTGTTCTGGAGCTTCCTCTTGCTCTGCAATTTCGGCCTCTGTCTGCTCAAAGTCCCCTTGCAAATTCCCAAGCTCGTCAGTTGTAAAAACATCATCAAATTCATCCTGCAGGGGAGGATTGGCCGAGACATGAGTAGGCTCTGGTTCCCTCTCCGGCTCCGCGGAGTCGGAAGAAAGGATTTCAACTTGTGGGATCTGAGGCATCCCCAGCTCTGGCTCCTTTTTAGGCTTCGAATTAAGCCTCTTCTTCCTCCCAGTGACCAAAGGTGGCCACGCTTCCCTTAGGACCTGTTCTTCCTCTGGATCTACCCCTGTTGCCCTCACCATCAGTGTTGCTAGTGAAGGGGAAGAAGGCGGACGAATGGGTCCGGCCATGAGCACGGGAGTTGCCAACCATGTGATTATTTTATCTTTCATCTACAGGGAGGCAGCCAGCGACTGTTTTAGTTGTTCCTTTATGGGGACCTCTTACTTAGTTGGAGTATGCATTATTCCTTTTCCCCTATCTTCTCTCTGCGAAGAAGTTCCGGCTCCCGGGGTTAACTTTGGTACCGGCTGGGCAGCCCTACAGACACTCCCGGGGGACACCTTTTTAAAGTAGGCGTGGCTGCGTTCAACCACGTTGCAGGTGAATTCTTCAATGGTGGGCCCCTCCTGGGCATTCTAGTCCACTGGTGGAAGGGCCAACTTATCAATCCCCTTTGCTTTGTACTGGGGATCTATTGTGGATCCGAAGTCTGAGAAGTCATCTGGAAATCTCCGGAGCTTTAACCTTTCCATCATTCCCATGGTCATCCGGACATAATGTCAGCCCCGGACTTCCATGTCGTCCTGGCAATCTTCCCAGAAGTCCTCCATGTGGTATTGGTGGGGCTCTGATGCCCGGGGAAGTGTCGACGCAATTTTGCCGTGCGTATCAAAATTCTTCCGCGCCAAGTAGAACTCTGCTAACTTGTAGCTTTAAGCTCGTTGTCTGCTTCCTTGGCCGCGGCCAGACTGCACGAGTAATTTCCACGAGTAATTGGGAATGGGATGTTTGTTACCTTCTTCAAGGCGTAGAAGGCATGCAACTCCATTATTTGTCTACAATATTCCAAAAGAATTATTTTGTTCCCACAATGCTTGGGTAACAAGTAAGGTTTCCCGGAGAAACTGGTCACCCTTATATATGTATGTTGTTGAAACTGTATATAATAATGGTCGTAACTTCTGACCAAATTCATCGCCTTTGTGGACAGGCGGTATCCTGCATGCCGGGTAGGTGTGAGCAAGTTGTAATAGATAAAGGCGTCATTCACCCGTCAGAAATTGGGGAAACTGGCCTCCCATTGGATTTGTGGGAAATAGTCCCAAGGAGCCTTCTGACCCGAGCCAATACTGAGTACGCCCGTTGTAAGTAATTCATTGGTGGCAGGCCGTTGTTGCGCTAGGGCCCAGAGAACATAGGAAGTCATATGAAACTTCCGCTTTTGGACCACCTGTAGAAATTGAGAATCTACATGGTTGGAGATGATGGCGGCCCAATCAAAATATTCTGCCTTGGTGGAGATGCCAAGCAGAAAATAGTACATCCAGGCTGAGAATTCTCGGGCATGGGGTTGCCCGAAGACTCGGGATAGTGCTATTATCCCCATCTGGATACTTTCCTTAAATTCGGACCGGGGGAGTTCTAGCTTCATCCTCTTGGGATCCCTCTTCGGGGTCTTGAGCCAATGGTTCTTCATGTATATCTGGGTTGCTTCCTCCAACTGTTTGAACTGCGCTAAGGCATCTGCTCTAGTAACCACAGCTGGTTTATCAAATTGGGGGATCCCCAAGCCCATCTGGAAAGTAGCGGCGTTAAGAGACACCATAGGGGTAGGATACCTGGTGGGTTCCGAGGCTGCGAGCATGACAGCCCGGACGGAAGAGTTTTAGTGTGATGCAAGTGTGAGGATTAACTCTAGAGACTGCACTGAGCACGGAAAACAGGTGGCCTTGAGGATCCCAGAATCCCCGACGTTGATCGCCAACGGATCCCCGGCCTACCGCTAAATGTACATTATTTTCACCAAGGCCTGCATTTCGGCCCACATCCCGACGCTGGTGTCGGTAATGAACTGTACTTTGGAATCGATCTTCGATCCCACAACGGCGTTATCTTTCATGTATTTCATACTGAGGGGCAATTTTTCCAAGACCCTCTCCATTTTGGATTTTACAGCTACCCTGGTGACCGTCGCGAAAGGAAGTTCTGGACTCTCAGGTGGTGAAGATGCGGAAGCCTCAGACATGATGGAAGTATATTGCTCTGGAAACCTATAAGGCAAGGCGACCGTCAGAATGTATAGATAAATAATACTCCGGGAACTGGAGATCTTACCACTACGGCGCTTGTTTCCCCTGAAAAGTTAGTTTAGTTCAAAAATCTCGGAAAGCATATATATATTGCAAACTTGGAATTTTGACCAATATCCGGGCCCAGGGGTCTCACGATACTTAGCAAAAGCAAGACGTGGGTTGGGATAGGGCAGGAGATCCGGAGTCCGAAAAACTAACCGTTAGAAGTTGTGCGCGAAAAGCGAGCTGTCAGACCCACGTGGACGTCACGTGGCTATGCAATAAAGGGAAGTTATGGCGACGACGGCGGAGCCTACTATCCAAACGCGCGAAAAGCGAAGACCACTTGGACAATTTTGAATGCATACATGGGACGTAAATGGGACAGTCATTAAGGCAAGTTTATGAGGAGAGAGAAAATTGCCTGGTTGAAACCAGCCGAGAGCCGAGTTTCAACTAGGTGGTATCCTACCTGGAACGAGCTCGCGAATTCGGGAATGACAACAGAGGAAGCACGATGAGCTAGCTACAAAACCGGGTGGATATACACGAAATATACAACATATATACATCGGGGCCGAAAGGTATATACATGCAGAACGGAAGGATACACATTAATATACATCAAATGTACATATATACACAAAACACAGAGCCGCTACCTAAACAAAAATGCACAAAAATGTACAAGCATATACATCACTTACATTATCTACAGAATATGCTACATCTGCACAGAGGGCAGACAACCCTCTGGCAGAGCCGACCCACCAACTGGCGGCAAAACTAGACAAAAAGACAAAAACAAAGCGAAGAAACAACACGAAAAACGTCGGCAAAAGCCAACAAAACACAACAAAAAAGACAAGAAGACAGAGGAGGAAAACTAGACAACCAACCTGAAAACCGGAGAAAGGAAGGCAAGGTGCCCGCGAACGCTCTGCAACAGCTTCTACCTTCAAAGGATCACCACTCAACACTAGAAACCACTCACAATTGTTCATAACGATTTGGAAATAGCTTGCACTAGACTCTGCTCAAATTGTTGTGATATCGCTCTGAAATTCGCTCAAATCGCTTAAGTGTTTTAATCGCGGTAATTGTGAAAATGACAGGTGATTTCTATTTATAGCCAGGGTAAAAGCAAGTTACCTTTCCTTCCGCAACCTCGGAACAAGCCGACCTCCGGACTCCGGGCCCAGGGATTTCGTGCGACCATACCTTCTTACGGAAAGAAGACGTCGTGGCAAAGAATCCCGGAGTCTGGAATCTAAATCCTGGACAAAGAACGACCAACTCCGGGACCGTGTCCCGGAGACACGAGGACAAAAGCAAAACAAGACCAACACCGCGGGAAGGAAAACCCGGAGAAGGAAAACAAAGAAACAAAGAAAAAAGACAAGGCAAGAGCCAAAAGCATAAAAACAAAAAAAAGGGGGACTCAACATTTTGCACACAAAAAGTAGGTACGGGGATGCAGGGCATAACAGATCAATTTTAAGGGTTACTTCCCTGATGTTCCTTATTTACAAAGACTGGATAAGATGATAGAATCTTATGGAACATTGTGCAACCAACTGGAGGGGCAAATAGAAGATAAGAACAGAGGTCCTAACAAACACTCTTCTTTAGAGTATAGTGATAGCATTTATTCAGTGCATAGCCCTCCACCAATGGATCAGCCACCTCAAACAGAGGAAGATATAATGGATTTGACTCCAGAACAAGAGGCTAAGGTGACTGGTGAACTCCCAAGAAGAAGCAAAAAGTGGAAACAAGGGATCCTTATGAGTGCCCTAATTACTGGTACTAGAGCTTATGATCATCAACTCAAAAAGTTTATAAGGGAAGGTAAGAAGAAAAGAGAGGATATAGAAGAAAAAGTTGAAATACCTCTGTTATTATGCCAAGATGAAAGAGAACTTCAGCAAGAGCAATTTTTGAATGATGACAATTTTATCAAAACCAAAGAATTCAAGGACTTCCTCATCTGGGAAAAGCAACAAGTGGGATCATAGTTGCAATTAGCAGGAGGTGAGTCAGTGCCAAATGAAGTCTTGCAGGCTCTACAGGAATATGATCTTGAGTCAGAAAATATGACACCAGATGAAGCTAGATAGTTGGTTAAGTCTAGTGGCATGCTACTAGTGGAAGGATGGGATCTTGCCTCAGCTTTCATCATAGATCAAATTAGGAGGCAACCTGACATAATATTGTCTTCAGAGACACGTGTGAAAGAGATGATTAGAGGATGTGGATACAATGCACAATCCCAAACTTTAGCCATGTGGGCTCTAGCTCCCAAGACTCAGAAGTCATTACTCATCAATGTACAAGAAAAGATGGATGGGGATAAAATCATATGGTCCATCCATAACACATGTGATTTGGAAATTTCACAGGCTCTTACACACTTTGCTCATCTAAATGAAGCAAAAGCTGAACAGATGACTAAAAGATATCAAAAGCTCTTTGATGAAGCAAGAATTGTAGTGAAGGATAGAGAGTTATGCTTGATAAAGATCAATGCATTGGAGAAGCTGGTGGCAGGATTGAATGTAAAATTACAAGAGATCCCTGAAGTTGTCCCTACTGAACCTAAGCAAGTTGCAAATGCCCTAGTACAAATTGAAGATGCAGGGGATATTCAGAAGGAAACATAGTAGAAGGATAAGAATCAAAAGAAAGAGGCTTTGGAAGCCTTGGAAAAAATCTTACAACATAGGATCAATATCTTGAAAGACAAAGTTGATCTAGTACATAATGCTTACAACAAGTTGCCTAGTCTGCCGATAGAGGTTGTTAGTAATAACTGAGAGGGGGGGGGGGGGGGAATCAATGNGGGGGGGGGGGGGTGAATCAATGGCCTCAAAAATTAATCCTTAAATCAACCCTTTAAAACTTATTACCACTTTTAAGCCTCAGTTATATTCAGTCCTACAAGATGAATGCCTTGAAATACTTATGACCAATTACTACTTGTCAGAATGGTTTGTAAAACCTTCTTCTGTATGTTTACCGATAAGCAGTCTTTCTATTTATCGAAACACGATAAATAACTAGTGTATACCGATCAATCCATAATATCTTATGTGAAATGTAAAACAGTAAAGTAATGAAACATAAACACATAACACATGAATTTTTAACGTGGAAACCCTGTTAAGGGAAAAACCACTAGGACCAGTACCCAAAATTTTCACTCTTCTGAAGTGAGCTCAATTAAGAGCCAACCCTGTTAAAGGTTACAAACACACTGTTAGGTGTGACCTTGTTAGAGGATTTAAAAGATAGTTTATCACTTTGTCTCTGGCATCTAATGCTACCATCCTTGATCAAACATTCACTTGGCCTGTCAATAGGTATCAGGCATATCCAATGCTATTTTCTATAATCAAACTTTTTGATACTCTTTGGGATGTATCTCAATTGTAAAAGACTTTTAAATCTTGCTCGGTTAAAAGATTTGATGCTTCAATGATTAAACTGAAATAATAAAGTGATCTGTTCACACATACAACTTGAATTGCAAATTTTCAGATCTATTGTAAGTGCATTACCTCTCTGATCAATATAATCAATTCAATACCTTTGCTCCACACTGTTCTACTCTATGATGTTGTTTCACTATTCATCGGTGTCTGTAGAAACTAGCTCTTTCCTCAGCTTGTTGATCAGGTCTGAATGAAGACTTTCTTCTTCTTCAAAATCTCTTCAGCATCTATTCTCTTGTCACTTCTCTTTTTCTCCCCCAAATCGTAATGAATTAGGTTGTCTCTTTATAGACATGATTCACCGTTTCTTGGCTTTCTTGATCTTGGCGTGATCCACAATTCTCGCCAATTAGATTTAAAGCAAAACTCTAGTTTTATCTCAAAGAGATCTTCTTGCCAATTGGACAAAGCAGCTTTAAATCCTTTACTTATCCTCGGGTTTATCTTGTCGATTAAAAACAATGATAAGTATCAGTTAGTCTATTTTTAGCTCTTGACAGCTAAGCATTTTGTCATTTCTGAACTCTGTGTTCTATTGGTCAATACTTCAGTTAGTCATCAGTGATAACTGACTGTTCCATCGGTGTGACTTCAGTTGTCTTTGGGATCTCCGTCCGTCGGGCAATACTATAATTTTGTCTGTCGAGTTACACTGTGCTTTGCTTATCAGGCAACACTGAGACTTTGCTCGTCGGTAATGTTGTGTATTTGCTTGTCGGGTAACACTGTGACTTTGCTCTTTTACTCTGACTGTCGGTGTGCACTCCGTCGGTGTATACAGTCACTTTGTGAATACTTGACTTATATGCATTACTGATAGCATAGCCTTTGATTCATCGGTTCTTTGAAGTCTTTGGTAGTATGTCCATGACCATACAAATTATATCAAGTTGACATCAATGACAATACAATACATTAATTGATTTAATGCCTTGCATGATCATCAACTTAACATCTTCAAACATTTAATCAATTATAGTTCATCAGAGGTAACTAATTATGTTTCAACTTTGAACCCTTATTTTGGGACCTGGTCAGTAAGGACTAATTTGTTTGAAAGGTTAGCAACCCTACAGCCACTTAGGGCGGATCTCCCAAAGATTGTGACACAAGTTGGCGAGGAGATTGAGCAGATTGGGGTTACCTTGTCTTTCTTCAAGGGCAAGGCAAATCAAATTGAAGCCAGGGTCAACATGTTTGACTCAGATTACAATAAGTTTATTTATCCAATAAAGGGAGAGGATGATCAGATCAAGGCAATAGAAGCATTGAGAAATGAATTTGATGTATTGTTGCCTAATAAACAGGCATTTATATCTGACAGTGGTGAATTAGATATGGAAAGGTTCAATAAAACCTTAGATGAGGAATTTAAGGCTAAAACAGACTTTAATAAGTTTGTTATAGATGTCAAAAGCATTACATATGCTAGATGGGAAAGGCAAAAGGCACAATTGCAAAGCATTCAGAGCTTTAATTAGCCTACAGAGGCAGAGGTTGCAGCATGGGATGTTCTCACTGAGCCCAAGGAAAAGAAGCCTGCAACAGTTTACTTGGACATACTGGACGAATCTTTGAGCACAAGGAGGTTAGTCATCAAAAAGACTAGTGTAAGTCAGCCTGTAATGGCAGTCACTAAATCTCGCAATAACTATTTGAGGCTATCCAAAATATCAACAGACAAAGGTGCCAACTATCAAAGTTTTGAAGATCAATTCTGATTATATTCCTATTTTGTCTTTCCACCGCTTAAGGTCTTATTGTATTTTATCTTCTATTATCTTTTAGGGTTAGGTCTAAGCCATCTGAAGCTTGTTGCATCCTTAATCTTTAAGGATTTCAAGATGGCTAAGATTATAAATAGCAAGATGTAACATTTTTGTAAAAGGGTGAAATATACAACAAGGCAGACTTCTCAATTTTGTCTAAGCTTTGCATTTTTTGTCTATTGAATGTATTTGAAGCTGTGACATATTAATAAAATACATTGCAATTTTTGTTCTATATCATTTGTTGTCTCTTTATATTTCTGTTTAAGCTCTTGTATGTTTAATTTGCAAGGCATCTTAGATATACCAGTTACAAGGTGATTGTGCAATTACTTATAAGTTCTTTCAAGGAAAGAGTAATTCTTTGTGATTCCAGAGAGTTAAACATTGGTGTAAGGATCTGATAACAGGGGTGTGGGAGTGAAAAGGTAGTTTGTAAGGCATTCTATCTAAATTGCATGTGTTTTCATTAATCAGTTTATTGTGGATTTATATTTGATATTGATTCTTTGCCCAAGAATTAGGCACTGGTTTAGGGTTTGGCAAGCAGTTGATCATCATCCAATATTAAAGCAATCAATCATTCACTTTTCAATTACAAAGAATATATATGTTTAAGCAATTGTATTAGAGAATACAATTCAAATTATTGATTCCTTAAAGAGAGAATCACTAGTTTAGCCCTCCTAGGTTCAAAGAACTCCAAAAAGAAGAAGGATGAGAATCCTTATCTCACTGATGTATGTTATTGTTATGATCATAATTTGGCTTGTGAAGCTCTGTATTAAGTTAATTATTGTCATCTGCAAGGTGTTTTATCAGCTGATACGGTGAAAGATAATTAGCCAATCAGTGAAAGCCCTAATCCACTATAATTGATATTGAGAATCAATAATCATTTGAAGGTACACTTGCCTGAGCTTGTGGATCTCAAAGTAGGAGGAACTAGTCCTCATCAATTAGGCTTTGTCTTGCATGAGTTACAAATTGGAAGTATAAGTTGTAAGCATTCATACTATATTAAGAGCCTGCAAGAAAAAGACCTAACACTTACCATGCCCAGAAAGTTTGCATACAACCAATTTATAACTTTGTTCAATGGTTGTTTTGATCCACACTCCATTTGGCAAATAGACCATAAACCCTTCTTCCTATTGCAAATGACTTATAGGTTTGTTGTGAATTCAATTGTCATGCTTGTCTTTTGTTTCTCCTTAAAGGGATTCTATTTACTCCGGTTACAAATGCAAGAATTATCCCATGGTTATGTCGTGAACTAGAGTGACATTGCTTGTTTTCTTGAAACATTTTTTTGTCTTTCTTATATGAGATTTTGCAGGTCGCCTTTACAAGCCACTAATTACTTTTTTATTTCACATTTTATTAGATAGGAGAGCATAGTGTATGAAATTGATTTAAGTTCTAAATTGAATATTAATTTTCAAATATAAATTATAAAAATTAAATATTTAACTTTAGTTATGATTAAACAAAATAAATCTTAGATTAGAAAATAACATTAATATAACAATGAGTGCACGTGCGAACTAAATTATATTAAAAAAAACGCTTAACAAATTCATTCAGCAAACAAAGGATTTCCTTAATCACAGATTTCAAAAACGTCATAATTCAAGCTCCACACAAATTAATCAATTCCCACTTGAAGCAATCCCCCAGATGACATTGAACTTTTCTATAAATATTAACCTACCAATAGTCTTTCATCACATGAAATTAAATTAAAAATTAGTAAGTTCGATGTATTAGGCAATTGTTCTGCTGAGTCTTATATTTCAACGTTTTCTCAAACCAAGCCAGAAAAATATTAAAAAATTGCATTTACATATATTGCATGCACGAAGTTTCTTTCTATGAAGGATTTCTTACCCAAGGAGCTTGAAACTGCAGAATGCTTAAGTCAATTTTGTTGCTGGGCTTGTCACTCCTGTGCTTCTGCACTCTAAAGCCAGGCCTCTTTATCAATGATTCGAACCTCACAAATTCTTCTCATTCCACGCTCAGTAAATACTGCTGTAAATGCGCTACGGTAAGCAGCTCCTGCATTTGTTTTGTTCGAAGCAAAGAAAATAGCAGGCTTATTTCCCTGTTTAAAATTGTTAAAATCCCTTCGGAGATCGGCCCTTGCTTAATATAGCTGAAAATGAATTTAAAGAAAGGTGCAGGGTCGCTAGGAAAATCAAATTGGATTTAGCATTTAAAATAAGATCTGGAGAATATTTATGACCGGATACCGCAATCTGTCATTTCCGTGGAAAAACTGAAAGAAAAATCAGCGACAGAGAAAAACTGGCGAACCAGGTAGAAAAACCGGCTGAGACAAATATGCCGGCTGTTTTTCGCGCTAAGCTCACACTTTAAATTCTTATCGGCTTAATTAATAACAAAAACTGGGTCCCACCTCAATTACAATTCCAGCACATATTTGTTACCCCATCCTCTGTAAAAAAAGCAAAGGCCAACAATCAGATCCGTGCCTGCTTTGCAAATTGATTGTAAATTACATAGAGCAGCAATCATATTTGTTTCCTGCTGCGCAAGCTGATTCAAGTTGAAAATGGAGGAAGATTTACCTATATTATGTAGAAGGCGATGTGTTATTGTATTAAGTATATACGAGCTACTTTAGAGACACAAAAGTAATGATAAATGTAGAAAACTCTGCAACGTATTATTCGCCTTTATTTTTCCAGCACTGTTATTCGGTTTGGCGGCATGAGACAAATTTTCAGACCAATTGTGGACCTGTTCTCACACTAAATAGCCTATAGGCTAATTAGAATAATCTCATAAAGACTTGGCTGCACAAATATACAGCTAGCTAAAAATGAAGTGAAAAATAGAAGTACAAGAGGAAGGTACGCTAAGCCAAAACCACCGCTGTAGAGAATATATAAAGAAACCTCTACAGAAAATCGTCACTTCCCAAACTGCAGCCATTGTCTGCCTCAAGAATTACATCAGGCCCACTAGTGCAAGAAAACGGACTGCAATTGTCTATTGGACTGTGAGATATATAGCTTAAGAAAATTTAAGATTACCACACATCTCTTGCATGAGACAAAAATTTTTGTTGCAGATCTTTTGCCAACTCCATAGTATCAGATTGATTTGTATCAGCCATCTGAACTCCCCCACTTCTAGAATAGATGAAGCTTCTATTAGCTATTCTCTGAACCACACTAAGACTCAATTTCAATACCAATTTGCCATTGGTAAGCACTTGCAAGACAGAAGCTTCATATGCAGGGTTACAAGCAAGACTGTGCAGTAAAACCAATGCCTCTCGGACCAAAGTAGCTCTGTATACAACCATTAAAAGATCACATGTGAATAATATATATGCAATAAAAAAAATATACCAGACAATTTTCTCAACTCAAAGAAAGTTTCAAAAGTATGCATAAACCTTTCTTTGTGAATCCCTTCTACAGTGTTGTCTACCTTAGCCGCATCCTTTTCTTCTTCATCAATCTCAGAATTAAGCAAGGTAACAAGCAGCAATAAAATATTTAGTCTTTGTTGCTGTGCATCATTTGAACTCTGTAAACCATGGTGCTCAACATGCACATTTTTTTCCTTAACAGGATCTGATTTATGAATTCTAGCATTTTCCGTCTGTAGACTATCACTCCTTCCTGAATCAAGACAGATTATCTGTTCTTGTAGATTACCACAACCAGAGTGCGTAAAATTCAGCAAACATGCTATTCCCATGTTTCCAGATGCAGCAATAAATGCAAGCACATGTAAAGCACGCCTACGAAGGATGTACACCTGCAGGTTCAAATTTAAAATTGACATGCAATTCAAAAGAACCATAAATGTGATTCAGTAAGCTCAAATTTAGTACCTGCATGTCATAGCCTGTTCGAGAGATACACTCAATCAAACTCTGCAGAACCATCTCGTTTGTCCCTTCCATGCATGACACATCTAGGTTGCTACTGTCGTTCTCTGTGTGCATTTCAATATCTTCCTTGCAACAACAGAACAGCTTGAAAAGCCTTGGACCTAAAATTGCAAGGGAGAAACGAATTACGTTCTTATCAATCTCCATGTAAAACTATGCGTTTGACATGCCAACTGTGAAAGAAAGAAACAAGGCTATTGACTTGTACTTTTATTCATCCAACTATATATACAGAAGCAAAATGTAGAAAAAATGCAGACCTACAATTTAAGAGTAGAAACAAAAGTTGAACTGCTTGCAGTTGTACATCTACGCCAACTTTCTTTCTTAAAAATTCAGATAAGCTTCTGTAAAATAGTATTTGACCATATCTGGTCATTACAAAAAAAACACTTCAGATATTCATTTTTTCCTTAGAATAATCCAAAACATGCAGAATGGTGAAAATATACTTTTGTCAATACACGTGCAGAGAACCTGAACTTACTGCTCTCTCTCCGAATCTGGACGACTCTTCATCACAATTAAATTCATTGTGGAAATGGCTTGCAGTTTTATGCCTATGCTTGCACTGTCCAGTGCTACCTGGCAGATCTTCTTAAAGAGTGTTACCCAGTTTACAAAATGAGGGCTGCGGGCCTCATGAGCTGTTGTAAGCATTTGTTTGTCAGAGATTCCCTCATTCACTAGGGGCATATTTCTATCCAATCCAATATTTTTAGCTGCTTTCCAATCTCTTTTACCAAGACTTCTATTACAGAAAAAAATTCTCGAGGAAAACATTTGTGGAAACATGTAATCATCTACATTGATATTGTCACCACTTGCTAACTTATTTGAATCGTGTGATTGCAGGTTTTCATTGCTTCGTTTGTGATGGGAGTTCGGATGTCCAGAAATGCCTTTGTATGCATATCCTTGAAAATAAACCCTACAAGAGACAATTAATCACAAGTTATTAACACAAAAATTTAGAGGTCCATGCAGAGGGGCCAAAGACAAAATTTTACAATGGCTCTTCGAAGAAAATTGTAATATGCTCAACGTTGTAGCTACTGCCCAAATCTGATAGGCAATGCAGTCAGGTCCAAACATAAAATGGTTTTGTAAAAATAAGCTAATATATTGATGTTATATAGCATTACAAAAACAACCAACTTCTGTTAGAACAAAATCATAAAGTTACCAAGGAAAGCAGTCGTCAAAATTAAATAGTGGGGTTCAAATATATACTGTTGAATGAAAGATCCAAACTTGTGTCAACCTACCTATCAACTGTTGATCAATTGCCTAGATCATTTGACTGATTTCAAAATCACCTTCAGCTCCTGAAGATAGCTCCTTAATCAATGGCCATTTTGTGGTTTCATTAACATTGATTGGCTTTGATGTAGCTCCACTCACCATTTCCCTTAGATCCTTTCTAATAAGGATCAACCGTTGCTTGACTTTCCGTGTCTGAAAGTTTTTACCTTCAAATTTCTTAAGTAATGCACTTTTTTTCTCCATATTGAAAATACTTGACCCCCACAAATCAGAATAGTGTCAAAGGTTTCAATTGATAATGCACCTTGAAATGATTAACACTTTCACAAATTTACATACATATTAATAAACTAAATTGGTTCTGATAAACAAACCCTATTCTAAACAAAATGAATTTAGACTACCATATCATCATCAAGTTGATTTTGGTATGCAATGTACCCTATTGGAACTCTGCCCAAATTTCAAAGATGATCATATTTTTCTATGCCATGAAATTAAGTTCAGCATAAGAAACAATTCAGGTTCCATAATACATATGATAATTAGCATACTCAGTCCCAAATTTCCTATTCCTCTCCTAATCAATAACCTTAAGAAGGATGGGGAATTACTTGCTTGTGGACACATGGAAACCAATCTACAAGTAGGCTACCTCAAGGTTTCTAGAACACATGCATACCTATTTTGGGATATCTCACTCAAGGATTTATGATATATGTCCTTACCCCATCTTGGTAGTTTCCTCCAACATTGTGAGGTATTACTCCGTCTCTCCCTAACAAAACCAACCTATCCTCTTAACAGTAATAATGAGTGATTAAGGAATAGGATATGTGCATATTATTATCTTGTTTATGTGTGTGTGTGTGTGTGTGTGTGTGTGTGTGTGTGTATGTGTATGTATATGTGCATATGTCGTAGTAACTAGGACAAGTGTCTCCGTCTTCGAGACGCTCCCTCAAGGTTTCCGGAACCCATATGGATACCTATTTTGGGATATCACCTTTAAGGATTCGTGATATATGTCCTTACCCCATCTTGGTAGTTTCCTCCAACATTGTGAGGTATTACTCTATCTCTCCCTGAAAAACCAACCTATCCTCTTAATAGTATTAATGAGTGATTAAGGAATAAGATATGTAAATATTATTATCTTATGTATTATATACATGTATATGTTATAGTAATCGAGAAACACGTCTCTGAGACTTGACGCATACCCAAAGACCTCAAAAATAGGCAGAGATTTCACCTTGAAGTTTCCTTTTGTACCCAAGTCCACCACCATGTTTTATGGCATCTACCGCACGCCTCCAAGTGAAAAAGCCATGTATAAAACAAATAAAAAAATTTACCATCATTTATCACTGCTGGAAGCCTAGACGTTGTCGTTTGAAGCCCTAGTTCACCGAATCCATGAATGGCACGCACAGACAGACCAAGGTTGGGGGATTGAATTTTATTTATATATTTTTGAATTTCAATATATAATGATAAATCCGATATGATCATATGTGACACTCAGAAATCAGATATGTAGTGAGTTTTGAACTATTTGACTCTACATGACACAATATTAAATGACATTACTATTAGTAGTAGTGATTTGAATTTCAGATTTGATATTTTGATTCAATGATTTTAATGTTCAAACTTAAACCTTTCCATTGTTCTTGATTTCAAAGCTCTATGTTATGATCTATGTCACAAGGTTCGCCGAATTTTCGGCTTCAAATTCGAAATTCAGCGAATTTATAAAAAAATAATAAAACTCGTTAAAATTCTTCTAAAGTTCACTGGAGTTTGTTGACGAGGAATTTTCCATGGCTGCAGCTAGTTGAAAAGGAAATTTCTATGGCTGCGGCTAGGGCATAAGAGATTTGGTCTGAATGTGTCCACGTAGTAATGATATCTGCTGTTACGGCCTTGACATGTCCGGGCCCTTACATCCGTTGTTACGGTCTTGATATGTGTTGTATAAAGCATTTCGATCCGGACTGCCACGACGAGGACAAACAACATAGGAAGCTTGAAACTCACATATCGTTGGGGATTCTCGTGTTTGTTTTCTATTATGTCAGGCTTCCCAAAATCTGCTTTGGAGCATGTCGTGTCGTTTAAAGATGAGCACAGTATGAACCGACAATGATTTTATATTTTCATATTGCCAGTAGTAAAAAATCCATATGTTTTAATATATGGGTTTTTTGTTAATTTTTAGTATCAGATCTAACTAATAACAGATAAACAAACAAATAGATGCAAAATAGACAAATGAGACACAAACACAACACCAAGAATACCCTAGGAAAACCTTCCTTATAAAGGTGAAAAACCTAGCAATGAAGAAGATATGGATTATGCTCAGAAAGTACACAATACAACCTTCGAAGGTGTTGATAATCAGATCTTAATCAAACCAAAGTGCTGATGATGACCTCTGAATTATGCTTCAATTCTGGAAGTGTATATCGCTGTCACAGTTACAATCTGATAACCAAGGTAGCACTGAATCTGATTGTTGAAGTCTTCACGTCATTGATTGTCGCCTTATGAATGAGAGATCGCAAATGGTTGAACAACTAATTGTTTATGAACATCGAATTGCTGTATGTATATCGCATCTCACACCATGTATGTTGCCTTCGAATTCACTGAGACTTACAGTTTATATTCTCTGTTATAACAGGATGGCAATTGCTTGGAAAATATCAGATATTAGCTGAAGAATATCACTTGTTTGGGCAGACTTTATTCACAAAGTATTCGTTGTTTTGGACAGAATTCATTCCAAGTTCATTCGATGGATGCTTATGAATAACAAAGTGTGTCTTTATATAGGTGATTTCTTCCTTGAGTCGGCCCAGATCTGGGCACATGTTTCAATTATTCTTGGCGCCAAACATATAGGTCAGGACCTATATGAAACGTCTATCTCCTTAGACGTTATAGAGATTACAAAAAAAGGGCCCAGCCCTTATGCGATTTATTTCATTGTATTTATAAATACAATAGCCCGATATATATTAAGTTAAATTAAAGATATAACTTAATAAATTAACTCATAATTATTTATTTACTTTACTTAATTAAATAAATAATTAATCCATAATATTTATCTTTCCAATTCAATTCTCCAATATATATATATATATATATATATATATATATATATATATATAT
>MU226460.1:918433-929526 GCA_018584345.1 Thuja plicata
AGCTCTATATCATTTTAAGTTTGTTTCAGAATTTGTATTTTCTGAGTCATGTATGGCAAGTGTTCGACAAAATGCCAATGTCCTATATGATGCAAATTTGATGTGTTTGGCCTATCATATGTTATATATATTTGGTCTGCAATTCNTTTATGGTATTTTTCAGATTGTATGCAACTTGTTTGACAATATTCCTTGAGTAGAAAAATCATCTTTCTCCATCATTTAGCAAGGGATATTACAGTGGTATCAGAACTTGCCTGCAAAGTGTTTGACAAATTGTCAAACATTCAAAATTAAACCACAGTTCAGTGTTTGTCAAAGTTAGAGCCACAAGGGGTTCTTACACATGACGAGATCCTTGTCTATAACTTCACCATCAATAGCACTTATTTTATCCTTTAATTCTGAGATCCTCATAAAGAACTCCATGGCTGACTCATCCTTTTCCATTTTGATTTGAAGCAAATCTCTTCTCAAAGTAAGTGCCCGACTCATGTTGTTTACTTCATACATGCCTTCCAATTGTTTGAACCCTTATACCTGCCCATAAGTGTATGGCCAGACCTACAAACAAAAGTTATGACCAACAGTAAGTCTTTATCAATCGCCCAAATGCAAGCTTCAAACCAAGTCTACATGAATATTGAAAACCCACATTCCAAATCTACATCAAAAAACTTCATGTCTGAAAACCCCAAAAACTAGAAATTTGTTTTGCGGTGAATGAGTAGAAGATCTAAATTTCAGATCCTTAATCAATTAAAATAACTTTGACAAACCGGAAAGCATAAAAACATAATTGATATGAAAACAATCACACAGAAGCTAACACATGAAGTATGCGGAAAACCCAGAATGGGTGAAAATCTATGGTGATAAATGTTGCTGGGGTCTACTGTCCTAATCCAGCCTCATGAAGAAATAATGTGTACAAAGTTTAACGGCACTAACCCTAAGGAATCACCGAACTCCTTGCTTGAGAGCACCAGCTCTTACAGAAGCACCAACATCTCAATTCGAGCATCAACTCAGCATCCTAGAGGCACCACCCACGAGGATATTACAATTCTCTTTTGCAAACTTACACCAATAAAAATCTACCAAATCATTCAATGATATATCTCTACTAGCAATTCTGCAATCTTCACATCATCAATTCTCCCACACACTGAGACTTGGATGTTACAAATCTGTTTTAAAAACTTAGACTTCTCTCATTTGCATAGATATTCTACTGCAATTATTACATAATAAAATTTCTCAAAATATTCAATCGTAATACTGATATACTTCTCCTGTTTGATACTCCACTCTCCAAATACTCGCTTACAATGACATACTCCCCCTGAGCAAATTCTTTCCCTTGAAATGAATCAGAGAGAAGAAGCCAAAACCCCGAGCTTCTAACAAAGAGTTTCAAAGATCTCCTTGGGGAGGGGTTATGTAAAGATACATGCCAACTAATCCTTAGTTGCAACATATTCTAGTTTCACTTCATGATCAACAATTTTTTATCTCAGAAAATGATATCTTATGGTATATGTTTAGTGCGAGAATGTGGAACAAGATTTTTAGAGATATTAGTGGCACTAGTATTGTCACAATGAATTGAAATAGGTTTGTCATAGGTCACCTTGATATCCTTGAGTTTTTGTTTCATCCCTAAGACCTGTGTAAAACATGAAATAATTGCAACATATTCGGCTTCAACAGTGGATAAAGAAACAGATTCTTGATTCTTGCTTAACCAAGAAACCAATTTATCTCCTAGAAAAAGGTTTCCCCACTAGTGCTATGTCTATCATCTATACATCTTGCCCAATCAGCATTTCTATAGGCTATCAAAGTAAATTCATTAGTTCTTGGATACCACAACCCATAATTCACAGTGCCTTTCAGATATCTAAAGATTCTTTTTACAGTATCAACATGAGAAACTTTAGGAGTAGATTGAAATCTAGCAACCATATGGGCTGCTTGCATGATATCCGATCTTGATGCAGTGAGATACAAAAGACTGCCTACCATTGACCTATACATTGTCTGATTTGCATCAGGTGATTCATCATACTTACTCAATTTGCAACCAGTTACTATTGGTGTGTGTACAAGCTTACAATCTTCCATTTCGAATTTCTTAAGCATTTCTTTTGCATACTTTGTCTGAGAAAAAATATGCCTTTATCTAATTGTGAAACTTGTAAACCAAGAAAGAAAGAAAGTTCGCCAAATATAGAATTTTCAAACTCTGTCTGTATTTGAGTAGCAAAATCTTTGCATATGTTATCATTATTACCACCAAAAACAATATTGTCAATAGAAATAACTACTGCAAACATATGCTCACCGATTGATTTGAAATATAAATTACTACCAGTACCACCTGTGTTGAACCCTTGTTGAAGATATTGATCTAGCTTGGAATGCCAAACCCTTGGTGCTCGTTTAAATCCATACAAGGCTTCTTCAATGTGCAAACATATCCTTCTTTATTTGGTGACTGAAAACCTTCTGGCTGTGCTCTATTTACACTTCCTCTTCCAGATTTCCATTTAGAAATGTTGATTTTACATCCATTTGAAGTTCTTGTAAACAAAGAATGCCAAGTACATTCTAATGGCTTCCAATTTAGCTACAGGGACGAATGTCTCTTCGAAATCAATGCCCTCAACTTGTGCATACCCTTTGCAAACAAAAGTGCAGTGTAAGGTGTTTTTGTTAACTCCGTGATCACAAAATTCTTAAGATTTTTCAGATATTTTGGAAAGTAAAAGTTATAGGGGAGAGAGCAACTTCCTCATTCAGAGATCAACAAAAAAACCTTACAGTTTTAAGACTCTGTTCTTTAAACACATTCAATGAATTCACATGAGTCAAGTTGAGACTTGCATCAATATTCATTGATTCATGCATAGCAGTACACAAAAATTAAAAAATGTCTTCTTTTCCTTTCCTTCTTCAGGACTGCTGCAGTTCGCAAATGAAAATGATGCTTTATGAATGAAAATGAATGGCCTTTTAAAGAAGAGGAGCTAACTGTTTCAATAGGGGTTTGGGAAGCCCTGTGGGCCCATGCCTCTTTTTCTGTCTTTTATTTGTTTCTTGAATGACAGTGTGAACAACTAGTTATCACTGACATTTCCTGCATCTAACAAAAACCAGGGACAACCCAAGCAACATTTCTTGGGCATCCCCACATATGCAAAATGGGTAGCTAACAGGAACCCCCAGGGAAACCCTTGCATGAGATTAACTGTTACCAAAATATCATTTTATTTTTAACATTAAATTGTAAAAAGACACTAACCAGTTATTCAAAATTCAGATATACCTTTCAGCGGTTTCTCTCCTAAAACTGCATTCAAGGCGCAATGTAGAATTCAATATGTGAAGTGCACTTTCAACAATTTCAACCTGTAAAAATATTGTTAAACTTAATTAGATGCAAGTTTGAACTCAAGTATACTCATTTTTCTAAGCAAAAACCCATATCTAACTCAAAAAAAAAAGATAAGAATAACCCAGTTAGCATCTGATTGTCCCAAACAATTTATTTGCAATTGTAGTTCATGGGTATGTTACTATTCTATGATATACAGAAGATTCTTTATTAAAGGTCAATAGATCATATAGACAGGATGACTAATTCCAACCTTTCAGCCCTAAAATTATATAAGATAAACAGTAACTTGAGTGTACATAAGCAATTTCTAGAATTAATATGTAAAGATACTTACCATATTCCATCCATGTTTGTTTCTCCAAAAAACTATGAGTTACTATAAAAATAAATTTTGATATGGTAGGTGCCTGCCTGATAATTTTGGGACTATATTAGATAACGAAGCTTACTTGCAAAGAAGAATAACATGAATGAATAGCCATTAGAGCAGACCTACAATTAAGACCATAGTTACACTAAATTGTCAATTACTACCTAGGTCGAAAGGCTCAAGTTCGAGTTTGGCAACAATAAAATTCGGATGAAGTTCGACGAAGGTAAAAAAATCGACATTAAATTCGTCTGATATAAATTTAAATTACAAAATATATAAATATTAAATCCATTTAATTGTCAAAATAGTTTAACAATACTAGTTAAATTTAAATTATATTATAAAATAAAATAGTAGAATAAATAATTACAAAATATATTTTTTAATAATCCATTAAATTGTCAAAATAGTTTATAAATACTATTTAAATTTAAATTATATTATAAAATAAAATAGTAGAATTTATTATTTATTAACATAAATTAATATTATATTAAAATTTAAAATTAATTTATATATTTTATACTTATTAAATAAAATTATTAAAAACAGAACAATATTATTAAATCTCAATACATTATAACACATTTAAAAATATTATAATATTGATTTGCTAATATATAAATAATCGATCTCCCTCTCATCGACGCTTCGAGTTCATGCGAGTAAACAAGTAAAGCTTCTGAAGATTGAAATTTTGTTCTATTATGCCCGACAATGAATCGATGATCTAACGCGTCACACCAGACAGGTGCCTTGCAATGGTTGTTCAACACAGAAATGCATCTCACCTACATGGACGATGGTTGTTCGTTAACCATTCAAACCTCTGAAGCCCTACCGACACCGTGTAGTACTAAAGATATCAACAAATGTTGTAAAGCATGGCTTGACACCCACTGTCTACATTTGATTGAATGTTTCTGAAGCTGCTTTCAACAAGAAACGACTGTGTTTGATGGCAAAACATTTCTCTTTGAGGCATCCGGTTACACATTTTATGTGCCTTATCAATGCTTCAACATTTTGTATGTATGTTTGTCAGAGATAGCTATAATTTCACTGCAAGATGAGAATCTATTTTCCATAATCTTCTGATGTGACTCCCATTTGAAACTCCCGATTTGGCGAGGCATTGAGGACCGTGGAAAAGGTTATGGAATTTGGTTTTTTGCCCGCTCTTCGCATTAATTGGAAGGTTGCCAAAGCTGTTTTAATAAATCATTTATTTTGTTTTGCAACTCTTGCAATCATAGCACTTCGCCAGATACCATCTCTCTGAAGCATTATGTTTTTATATACTCGAAAGATTCTAAAGTGATTTCAACAAATCCATTCCTTCATTACAACCCGGGTGAGCTGTCTATGATCCACATTTTGCACATAGCACATGTCTACAAAAGCATTTTTAATCATTATATCTGATAAAACTTACCAAATACATATTTTGATGGACGTCCATACCCTATTATTTTTCTCTTTTGCGCGCGCAGTGAGTCTACGTAAACCAGAGTGTTTCTAACTTTGGCACATATCGAAAGAACTTTCAGATGAATTTGTTTCCACAAATGTCTATGTCTGCCCCAAGTTTACCATTTGGGTGTGGTAGCAAGGCAATGAAAATATGTTGGAGCATGCTTTATATCTGTCACATGTGCTTTCTTGAGGGTTTGTAAAGCTATTTCAACTGGTTCCATTCTCTGCATATCTTGTAATTATGTCATGACATGAAATAACATATGAAATCATTCATGTCCAGTCTATTTAAACTTTCACCATTCTTGCTCTTTTCTAAAAGAGCTTTTCCAGCCAAGCCATGTGACACAAACCTTCTCACCATTATGCATTGTTGCGAGTTAGAGAGAGAGAGAGAGAGAGCACCGCGACCAGGATTGTGGAATGAATTTACACATGTCATTCACATTTGGTCTGAAGTTTCTAAAGCTTTGCATGCGAGTCAAATTTCTGCAAACCTTAAAATGGGTGACTACTTGAAACATGTTGAAGGCCACCTTTATGCTTTCGTGCATGCGTGTGAATCTCCAAGACATATCTTATCATACCATCTGCCAGAGATTCTCCATCTTAAACTTTGATAGATGCCAAGAATGATAGCATGGGCAGGAAGATGCTGACAAAGAGTGTGGTGATCGGCTTGTACCCAACTGACAGATAGACTTAGAAGTTTCTGAAATCTTTTCTACAAATACATTTTGTATCTTACTTTCAATCATCGCATTCTGTGAGGTGTCGTCTTGCTCTATCGCCCATCATTCCACAATGCATCCGATTTGAAAGTTTTCTTTTATAGACCTTTAAACAAATTCATTTTATCCAGGCAGTGGGTATGTGGCGAAGCTCAGCAGTTACACTAGTGATAACATGCTTGATAGTCTCTAAATACTTTGAAAGTTGTTAGAGCCCTTTCAAAATCAATGCCTTGCGTACACTCTGCAATTATACAATCCAACTGCATTGACTGCACTCTTAAAGTCGCTTCATCATATTCATATCCACACATTTTCTAATCTTCATGTCCAACTTGGCTATCGATTTTTAATAACCGTCACCTTCTGTTGTATTTGGCTTCAAGGTTTCGAAAGCTGTTACGATGAGCACATTATCTACAAACCTTGCTATCATTGTATTCATTCAAGAATGTAGCCACCTCACGTATAAAGAAGCACGAGCAGAGAAACGGTTACTGCAATCGTTCATTGTCGTGTCACTTTCAATGTGCCACCTTGTGCGTTTTGAGATAAATCCATATGCTAATTCAAAGTTCACGTATTGGCATGTTTGAAGGAGACATTGATGTAGGGAATGGTTGCAGAATTTGGCTTTATAATTTCTAATCACATTTCCCTTAAAGATTATAAAATCTCTTCAATGACCCGATCATTGCATGCATATCTCTGCAATCATTTTGAGCCTCAAGCATTCGATCACATAGTTGATCTGCATTTTCTTTATGTTTTCAAAGTCGTTTCTATAGAGATGTGTTTGTGCATATCTTCAATCACTCCACTGCATCTTTTAGGAAGCATATCGTGTCTTCTCTACAATTCCTCAAGAATGGCAAGGGTAGTTATAGCCAAGTTGGAGTTCGGAGTTTAGATTCTTGAAATTTTAAGAGGTTAAGATTAGGGCAATTATTTGGCAAAAGTTAGGATTCTAACCTTTAACTTATTACAAGTTAAGGTTGGGAAAAAGTTGAACGTTGACCAGGGTGGAAATGTTGACTCTTAACTTCTCAACTTTTTGGCTTTTCTTCTTCCCAATTTGAAATCCCAACCATTAACCCTTAACACTTTTCTTAACACCTTAAGTTTTGGGATCAAGTTGGATGTTAACCGGGAAGAATGAAATGTTGACCCTTAAC
Organism: Thuja plicata; assembly: GCA_018584345.1. Taxonomy (NCBI): domain Eukaryota; kingdom Viridiplantae; phylum Streptophyta; class Pinopsida; order Cupressales; family Cupressaceae; genus Thuja; species Thuja plicata. The sequence goes on from MU226460.1 coordinate 925,592, forward strand.
CATTAACTTTCCCCAAAGTTAAGATTTTATTTTTGAAATTTAATTTTAAATTTTAAAGAAATTTATAATTAAAACACGACTTTAAGGTAGCATAAGTTTTGACTCGCAGCTCTGATTGGAGAAATTCGAAGTGCAGAACGAAGCTGACGGACAACCGAAGAGTTTGGAAATACGAAAAACACCGGGAATCCCATGAATTACATTATTTTTGAAGCTCAAAACTTGACATATTTTGGTTATTTACAACCCGAGATGATGAGACTTTTAAAACTTGATTGAAGGACCATGGAGAAATATGTGCAAATTGACAGTCACATAGATCCCACAAATAACCTTGGATATGACTGGCAAAAAAAAATTTGAAATTTTGACTATTTGAAGAAACCACGGCAACAAGAGGAAAGGTTGGTTTTGTGAGTGAGAGGCAGAGTAATTACTCAAAAGGTAGGTGACTCCCAAGATGGGATGTGGACGTGATCTTGCAGCCTTGTGGGAGCCTACGTGTAGATTGGGTTCCAAGTGCCCTATGACAAGTAATTCCCCATCCTCCTTAGGGTTGACAATAATGAGAGAAGCAATTGGGGCTTGAGTGCGTTAAATGTCAAATGTACTATAAATCATTAATTGTTTCTTAATTTAATCTATAATCTAAATGCATAGTGGTCTATGTTAATCATTGGAAATTGGCAGCCTCCTAGCAAGGGACAATACAATTGGTATCAAAGCATTGATCTTGCCATCCTATGAAGGAAAAGTTAATGCAACATAGCCAACAGGCACAAAGGATCTTTGTAATGTCCCCACCCCTCTTTGCTGACCCCTAACGGAGGATGGTGGAATTACTATGCTAGGGCGCGTGAAACAATCCACAAGCGGGCTCCCTCAAGGTTCTTACCCATCTTGGGACTACTCGTCATGTGACCGAAATTACTCCACCTGTCCCTATACAAACCCCCTACCCTACTACGTATTAGAGAGAGAGATTAAGAACAAAATTCATTCATACATTAAACATTAAGTGTCAAAAAAGTTACTTAACTATTTAAGCATCATCATATTGTTGATTATTACTATGCAAGATTACACTAAGAACAAAATTCATTCATACATCAAATATTAAGTGCTAACAAAGTTCCTTAACTATTTAAGCATCATCGGATTGCTGATTATTATTATGGTAGAATTACTATGCTAGGGTGTGTGAAACAGTCTACAAGTGGGCTCCCTCAAGGTTCTTATCCATCTTGCGACCTACCTGTCGTGACCGACATTACTACACCTCTCCCTACACAAACCCCCTACCCTACATAGGCATTAGAGAGAGAGAGAGAGAGATTAAGAACAAAATTCATTCATACATTAAACCATAGTTCAAAATATCATTATCAACAACTTATTGCCAAGGGCAAAAAAAAATCAGGAAATATCGGAGATAAGTTAGAAACTTATCGGGAAAATATCAGGAACTTAAAAAATTGCTTAAATTTAATTAGAAATGCATTTTTTTTTGTAAAATTCAATAAGGAGATGCATCTAATGAGTCAGTAAATGAGTAAACAAACCAACCAAGCTGATCTAGATATATATAAATGCAAATAGGGTACAAACTTGCATCCTCGTGTGGAATGTTGATGGCTAGTAGCCATAGTCTGATAGTCTGAACTCTGAAGCAAACTAAAAATAGCAAATTGTCTTTGTAAAACAATAAGCAAATACAAGTACAATATCAAAATAGTCTACATCTTGCTCTTCCCCTTCCCATCAGCTCTAGTAAAAACTACTGGAGTGGTAGGGGGTCTAGCCCTAGAAGTTCATTGTGGCTGTGGTTGTGGCTTTGCCTCCCTCTACACAACTGGTTGTGACTCGACCTCCATCCTGGATGTAGATGGTGCTTATGGTGGCAATGACTCCTCATGAACTGAATCCCTCCTCAATGTCTTCATCCTACTCAATATCATCCAATACCACTACGAATTCACCCTCCTCTACAACCTGCCTCTCCAAGTCATAGATCTCATCCTCTATGAACAATGGAGGTTGCTCCTATGATGTCCAATCATAGTAAGGATCTATGTCATCCAAATAAAGTGGACCAATTGGTGCTAACTCTACCTTTTTTATGCGCAACTTAAGGTTATATTGCACAAGACAAGGTCATTAAGGCGTTTTTGTGCTAACTTGTTCCTCTTCTTTGTGTGAATGGCCTCGAACAAGCTCAAATTACGCTCACAATTGGATAAGCTACACAGCTGACATAAGATTCGAAGGGCAAGTCTTTGCAGATTTGGGACATTTCCACCCCAATTTCGCCACCAAGCATCTGCAAGATAAATATTAAAGAGTTAGAAAGAAAGGTGAAAAAATATTTTAGTAACTTAGTTTTTATCTACTTATCATGCATGTGAAAGACTCCAAAAATCCAAATATTGTACCTAGGGTTTGATTGTTTCTTCCTCCTTGCCAAGTCCGAAGAGAATAGCTTGCCGATTGCATTTTGATACACTTCCATCTTAGCCACAATGAGGTCTCGCACATCAACCTCGAGTAACATCCTCTCCATGCATTCAGTGAGCCCCTCCATGACCTCTCCATTGGGATCCCCGTAGGATGGAGACAAGCGAAAACGAGGGTTGAGGAAGTACCCTGCTGCAAGAATTGGTTGGTGGAGCTGATTGTTCCACCTCCTATCAATTCCCATATGGGTCAAAATTGACGTTGTGGACCCCCTGTAATTTTTGATAGCCTCTTTGGCTCTATCCATGGCCTCATAAAGATACCCCATTGGGGTTTGATCCCCATCTACCAAGCGGAGAACTCTAACCAAGGGCTTTGTCACCTACAATTGAAAAGTAGAAAAAGATTATCAATAATCATTAGAGACTAGAGTTACAAATTAATAATTTAAGACTTGATTCTTGACTACAAAAAAATTTAATATTCAACCTTTGAAGTTTCCAAGTTACCTTCACAATTTATGTAGCGGTTTGTGCAAATTCATTGTCGAAGATGATGTATGCAACAATTTCTCCATCAGAATTCTTTGAGTAATTTGAGTCTAGCCATGCTTGACTGGCAAACATTTGCTTCAAAGCGGTCAAAGAAGAAATAATACTTTGCAAAGTTAAGACAATTGTTGCAAACCTTGTGACTGCCGCTCTAACCAACTCCTCCCTTGGGTGTGTTCTCTCATCAAGTAGAGAACCCAAGGGTGATTGAAGATGTATTTGGTTATCTTTCTTGCATCCTCTACAACCGGTCTCACCCAATCCAATTTTCCTATGTCCTCCAAAAGAAGGTCAAGGACATGCGCTGCACAAGGAGACCAAAAAAGTGTGCTATACTTATCTTGGAGGATCCTACCCATTGCCACATATGCCACTACATTGTCAGTTATGATTTGCACCACATTATCAATCCCCACCTCCATCACAACTTGCTCTAACACTAGAGACAAAGTTTCAGCTGTCTTTAACTTGTCCGAGGCATCCAAGGATTTCATAAAGACCACTTGATCCTTGCAAGAAACGAAAAATTGATGATGGTACACTTTTTTCCATCCATCCATCCATCTGAAAGTATGGTGCATCCAAATTATTTCCATTGTGATTTTTGGTCTTCTACCACATCTTTGGCGCTAGAAACATCTTTGAGCAACCTACAAGCATGAAGTAAAATTAACATTAAGTACACAATTTTGATTTTAAAGAAAACTTACATTCAACAAAAATAAGTAAACAGTAAAACTTGTCGCTATTTTTGTTTTTTATAAAATTGTGACAACTATATTAAATTTAATATTTATTTTTTTATTAAATTTAATGTGCTTCTTTTTAAACTCTAAGTTTGTCATTATAAATAAATAAATTCTTTTATTTATTTATTTATTTTGATCTTTTGTTTGTTTTAGTAAATAGATAGACTTGTTTATTTATTTA
>MU226460.1:944863-955492 GCA_018584345.1 Thuja plicata
TGGATTCTTGGGCTCGAGGGTATTCAGGGGTGGATACTCTACTGTGACGATGTGATCTACTTCACCTCTACACCTTACAGTGGGGAGTATGTTTATTCTGACGAGCCACTTCAGGTTTGGGATCGGTTAGTGCTCTGTATTTGGATTGCTTGGGATAGTGGAGGAATAGTGTTGTATTGCTTGCGGGCAAGCATCTCCGAGAGGGGAGGATTGTCATGTCCCCTCTTTTAGCTCTATCTAGCAGGACGTGGAAGTTAGCCTATCAAAGAGTCTCGTAGGCTAGCAGTGGTGTTTAGAGACTCAATCAGGGTATACTGTGTTCGGATCTGGAGTTTCAGATAGTAGGAGAGCAGTTGAGAGTAGTTCCTTAATTGGAGGAGTTTCCTACATTTTAGGAGGTGGAGATGGGTTACAGTCTTGAGTCTCTACGAAATCATTCTATGATTTCAGTTTCAGGAGATTCAGAGACATTCCTATTTTTTAGGAGTATCCCTATTGTTGAGGGATGAGACTGTCAGTTATTTCAGATTATCCGGCATCAGTCACAGGAGTTGATGAGATCAGTTTCACCTTGTAGAGGTGTTTTGGCTATCAGTTCGCTATTTGGGAAATATTTTAACATATTTAAATATTCTCCTAAGTTAGCATTTTAATAATTTAAATAAGGCTAAGTATTTAGCCACTAGGGAGTAATAAGGAGTTTTTTGGCTCCATCTGGTGAGTTCTGCCATCATGTGATAGTCCGTTGGAAAGAGCTCAGCCTCTTCTATTTGATTATCATCTTTAGAGGCCTGTTTGACACTTGGAACTATTCTTATTGGTGAAATAATGATTTTCAAGCACTTGGGTGCCATTATTAAAGAATATAACTTTATATTATAAAGTTCCTAAGTATTTCTTTTAGGGTTCCTTTTAGGGTTTGAATTACATGAGAAGATGATATAAGGCCAATGCAAGGAAAGGTAAACCATCTTTGAACATTTTGAAAACATAATTTGGGCACTTTGCTCTGGATTGAGCATTCCCTCACTAGGACGTCAAACCCTAGGCTGAGAGTTGATCAAGTTGGGACGTAGCCCTCAAGTGGATCTGATTTACAGGTTATTGCACAAGTATTTGAAATTGATGGAGTACGGCCCTCTTGGCTGAGCATATCAGTACGTGGAATTGAGGTTGTAATACAGAGCTGGACTTGTCCTTCAGGCCGATTTGCTACTACAGCAGTCCATATGAGTGGCGTTAGAAATTGGAGACCATATTTGCAATTTCAGCAGATTGCATCATTTTGGCGTTGGATATTGGGAGTAGATTTGCTCAGCAATCTATATCAGCTGGGCGTTGGAATTTTTGAGCAGACTAGTAAACACTGCAGTTGCTAGCCGCCTTCTATATTCTGACATTGATTGTATTTGAGGTATCAAACTTCATTCTTTTTGATATCAGATTTACTAGTATAGTTAGAAGCATTTCCAGAATTACAAATGCTTTTGTATCGGGCTATTGTTATTACTATCTATTTGTTGTTGTTACTATCATTACATTGTACCACATTATTCTGAAAATATCAAAGAAAATCATTCCTTCTGCAACTTCTGTCTAGTTCTGCAAGATAACAAAAACTTACAGGAGAACGTAATTATTTAAATAAAATTTATAGCACCAATAGAGTAAATATCCACTTGGGATATTTCAAACCAAAAATTCGCCAAGGCCTGAAAAAAACTCAGGAAAAACTTGGCCAATACTCGGCAAAAACTCGGGAACTTAAAAAATTGCTAAAATTTAATTAGAAATGGTGTTTCTTTTGCAAAATTCAATGAGAAGATGTATCCAATGAGTCAATAAATGAGAACACAAAAGAAACAAGCTGAGTCTAGGTATATTTAAACGCAAAGTGGGTACAAAATCGCATCCTCAAGAGGAATGTTGGTGGTTGGAAGCAAAATAGTAAATAGTTTTTTGTAAAACTAAAAGTAAATACATCATTACAGTTACATCTTCCTCTTCCAAGCTCTAATAAAAACTAAGGGAGAGGTAGTAGTGGAGGGTCTAGTCCTAGAAGTTTGCATTGGGCATGACTGTGCCTCCTCGATTGGTATGTTTGACTCAGGTTGTGGCTTGTCCTCCATCTTGGATGTAGCTCTGCCACTGGCTTCTCCTAGCACTGGGAATCTGATTTTTCTTCAAAACCCACCTCAAATCAACGGAAAACAATTTGCAAGTGTTTGGAAGAGTATTTTTCTGCCTCTCAGCAAAATACAAGTGAAGAAATGACGAAATAAAACTTAATTGTGTCGTTTTACACCTTTATGCACAAGTGGCCGAGTTTTTAACACGGACTCGCCAAGTTTTTGCCAAAAATTCGACGAGTTTTCGGCGAGTTTTTGCCAAAAACTCAGCGAGTCTTTTTTGTGAGTAAAATTCATAACTACTCACCGCCCGAAAAAACTCGCGAGTTTTTAGCAACTAGCCGAGTTTTCGGCGAGTAGTCCATCTATGGGCTGACCTATCCTTTTGTTGAAGGATTGAAAGATTCACTCCAGGGATGGTGAGAGCCCTTAAACCAATAACCCTAGATGATGTCATTCAAACAACTTTGAGACTAGAAACATCATCTACAAATATCAAAGTTGCAAGCAAGCATACAAAATCTTTCCACGAGAATGATAGGTACTACAAGATTTTCATGTCCAAAGATTAGCTTAAGAAAAAGGATGTATGCTTCAAATGCCAAAAACCTTGGGGACAAGGGCACATTTGCTATAAAGGAGAACCTAAGAGGAAAAAATTGTGCTACAAATATAAGGAGAAATGGAAACTAGGGCATAGATGTGAAAAGATAGGTTGAGCGCAAAAGATAGAAGCAACCCCCGATGAAGAGATTGAGGAGAATGCTAGCACGAAAGCAAGGTATGAAGATGAAGAACATGGAATGATAGCCACCACCACTCAAGCCTCCAAGCACCATACATTAAAGATCAAAAGCGTCATCAATGGAATGAAGGTTATCACACTAGTGGATAGTTGGGCATCCCACAATTTCATTGATGAAAGGTTAGTTGCAAAGATGAAACTAAAACCAAGAACTTTAAAGAATTTACTACAACCATGGCCATAGGAGCTCCTTGGATATACTCCCTAGTATGCTTCAAGTTTGATCTTCCTAACTTGAAATAGAAATCTGAATCACAACTTTAAGAATAATCACAACATTTTGTACCAAAAGTAGTAGAAATCTGAATCACAACTCTAAGAATAATGACTCCCACTCAAAACAAAACGCCCAAATATTGAAGAACAATTAATACTGCCCTATTGCAGCAATAGTGATTGCTACATACCTCTGACCACACATCAAATGATTATAAAGATGCATCAACATATATGAAACGACACCAAAAGCTCAACTTCAACACTCACGGAATCAAAACACATGTACTCAGTCCTTTTGTAGCCTCCATTAAAAGCATTGACTCTTTTCACTAAATCATTGTGCACAAGCATTAGACCATACATCAACGCCAAAAAGCTCAGGCATCAAATCTTTTGAATATACTACGTCACCAAAACGATTACTGCTCTCTTAAATTCGTACATAGCTTCTAGAAATAGAAACCACAATAAAAACTATAACACAACCCTACAAACTCCCATTTTGACATATACCATTAATTTCATTCAAGATTGAGACCGTAGTGCATCCTCCCACACACGCACAACTCCATTTATTCAACCACGCACACCTTGTTCTAAACGGCTGGAGCAAATTTTAATAAATTCTAATCCATAGAATGAATGAATAAAATGAATTTGTTTCAAACAAAACTGCCAATCATAAAATATTGACACCGTCCAGACCTCATTTAGAATATACAGTGAATGCATATTTAATTCAAATAGAATCCAAGCATCCAATTTTGAAAAGTTCAACATACCCAAGCTTTAATACAAATATAGACTAGCCATGTAATCTCACACGTCCAACACTGTAATCAAACTCAGAATTGCCATGCCAAAGTTAATGTTTATTTCTCATGAAAGGACTATAGTCCACAACTAGTTTGGATTATCATATCATCTGCATATAAATTTTGTTTCCCCTTTGCACCATTTCAATCCATCGGCCATTTTATTATTATGAACTAATATTCCTCTTTTATGCCATAATTAAATAAAAGCTCCCAACTTTTATATTAAGATTGTCGCTGAATAGACAAGCAACTAGCACAAGCAAACAACCAACTAGCTCAAGCATGCATCTAAGTAGCTCAACCAAAGGACCAACCAGCTCAAGCATGCATCCAAGTAGCTCAAGCACGCATCCAAGTAACTCAACCAGACAACCAACCAACTCAAACAAGTAACCAAGTAGCTCAACCACGCAACCAAGCAGCTCAAGCAAACAACCAGGAAGTTCAATCCAATTCTCTATTGCATTAAATAATCCTCCAACATTTATACGACCTTCATCATCAACCCTTGACATCACTGAGAACATATTCAACAATCTCCCCTGTCATTGATGGAAACTCCATCTGTAACCAAACTGAAACAAAGAAGCTCTAAAATAATATTGCTCCCCCTGACTTACTTGACTCAACTAAAATAAAGGTGCTCCCCCTTTGACATCAATGATTGAAACCAACCTGCATAACTACAATGGCACTGATAGAATGTAACAACGAAAAACTCCTCCCGGGTCCAATTAGCAATTCAATGATGCAATAAAATCACTCCCAACTTCTCCCTTTGGATATCATCAGGAATGTATAGATTGTTAGCAGCCATGCTTGCATCAGCAATATGTTTACCACCTTTTCTAATTCACAACAATCTGAATTTAAAACTAAACTAGGTCCTTGATCACACAATCGACTCACACTTAATAGATTGTGTTTCAGACCTTCTACATATAAAACATTTTCAACTTGTCTCACCATCATCCAAAATAAGTGTACCTTTAACTCTAATTTTTGCAAATGTATTGCCAACAAATCTTACCTTACCTTGAGTAGTGCTTTTGACAGTGATAGACTTGCTCTAGTCTCCAGCCATATCCCTAGAACAACCACTATCAATATACCATGTGTCTTTTCCATTTTGTGCAAGAGAGGTTATTTGCACAATCAGAGATTCAATTCACTTCTTTCTCCTTCCTCCAAGCCTTCACAACTTTCTTTGGTTTGTCCTCTTTCTCAAACTTCTTGTTCTACTTGGAGAAATCGGCCATGTCACTTCTACAAACTTTTGCAGTGTGACCAAAATTATTAGATTTATAGCATACAACATTCTAGCTCCTTCGAGGAGTAAAAGAATTTCTACCCATAAGTCTGAAATAATTTCTTCCAAACATTATACAATTGATTGCCTTGTGTCCAAAATAATTGCATGTCATTAACCTATATTGACATATGATCAATATAAATAACGCATATATAATTGCTTAAAATATAAATTATTTATTTAAATTCCTCATTAATCTATATTAATAACTAATATGATATTAATTAATAATATTGATTAATATATAAGTAATATTGTTGAATTATTAGGATAGCTGCAAATGTAATAGCACTCTATATTGTATGTGTTTTCCAAATGCAACAATCTCTTTCATTTATATTAGGAATAAGGCTAGGAGAGACGTGTCCCTTCATTATTATTTATAAGAAAGGACATGCCTCTTCCCATTAATTATAATTTAATGAATCTTATAATGTTTCATCAATCAATTATTAATTAAGAATAATATAATAATTTAATATTGAATATTAAATTTCATATGATTAATGATAATATAACATATATAATATTTTATTATTAATCAACATATATTATATGTATTATAATGATCATACGACTGAAGCTACAAACATTAACACTCCCTCTTAGTTAGGGAGGATGATCAAACAGAATGTAGTGGTTTCATATGTCAACACTTATGACCCTCACCATAGCTATACAAAACATCAACACTTCCTCTTAGCTAGGGAGGATAAATCAATCCAATGTCAACACTTATATGACACTTGACAACATCAATCATATGATGTATGTAATAAAAGCATCATCCTCATGATGTAATCAATAGAAACATAGTCTCAAGATGTGGATTACCTCCATCGACGATTCTATGCACAAGCTCTCAAGTGGATTGCCTCCATCGGCGATTTTGTCCACAAACTCTCAGGTGGATTGCCTCCATCGACGATTCTATTCACAAGCTCCTCAAGCTTTAATGTGGATTGCCTCAATCGGCAATTCTATCCACAAGTTCTATCTATTATGATCTGTTCAGCCATCATAAGATGTCTATCACAATAGAAGATTTCCATCATTTGATATCACGTTTGATATCTTGAGTATTGGCCTATCAGAATGTCAACACATGACATTCACCAAATACTCTGGGTATTGGCCTATCAGAACATCAACATATGATATTCACCAAGTACTCAATAAGGTATTGGCCTGCAGAACATCAACACATGATATTCACCAAATACCTATCATATATCTGTACAAACAACTCATAGACCGTCAATGAAATCTAACACTTAGTTGTTGATTTACAAGATATATCTATGCAAACAACATATAGACCGTCAATTTAATGACATCTAACACTTAGTTGTTGCTTTACAAGATGTATGTATACAAACAACTCATAGACCGTCAATTTAATGACATCTAACACTTAGTTGTTGCTTTACAAAATACATTTATGCAAACAACTCGCAGACTGTCAATTTAATGACATCTAATACTTAGTTGTTGCTTTAATTCATCATGATTTGTTTCAACATTATAAATAATGTATATCATGATTTAAGTTATTATAAGGTCGTCACCTTCCAATAACTTCTGCAAATACAAGTGATAATCATTTGGAAGTTGTCACTTCCTTATGATGTACACAAGAGGCAGGCCCATTAAAATCATATAGTCACACATGGACTTTCGAACTCCCTCTGAAAAATCAATCATTTGATCTCCTCATCAATGATACTTTTGATGGAGCATCAGACTCCATTTGAATCTGACGTCAATTCTTCTTTTCCTGCAAGAGCATCCTCAGAAAATATCAAGGCAAATAGCTTTTATAGTACGTATAGAAATACAAATAAGAGAGATACTACAATGAGTAGATATATGTAATACTCAAGGATAATAAATACTTATCTGCACATCAACATCCTTGACACAAGTTGCTTAAGTGAAGGTCCATATACATCAAATCATAAAACACCTTCTCAGATTATTTGAGAGACATCTCCCCTTTGAATTATCTCCTCACTAAGAATAGTTCAATTGGAAATGTAAAATTGGTTATTATTCTCCCCCCTCAAAGTATAATTCTCACTCTTATATCGTTGAACAATTCTCATGTCTTCTTATGAAATGACTTGATTTCTCCAAGAGAGGTGACACTCTATAATTGATGCTTTCTTTCTAGAAAGAGACACCCTTCCTTGAATTCATGCTTCTTTGTTAATGCTTGACCACGATCAAAACAAATTAATATATCTCTTTAATGAAAGTCACTTTCAAGAATTTCACATAGACCCGTACACATCCGTCATAACTTTTTAACCCCACACTTCCTTTCCGATCGCTTTGGTGAGATTCTCTGGAATTAGTTTTTTACCAACATATCCGAAATTTAGCACAATCCAACGGTGGATTTCTGAGATATGGTCATTTTACTAAGACTGTATTTTCTGAGACAGTCACACATTCACCATCAACAAACCACTCTCTTACATTTGCAGCCTGGCTCTGATACCATGTTGAATTTTTAAGATAGCTGCAAATGTAATAGCACTCTATATTGTATGTGTTTTCCAAATGCAACCATCTCTCTTTCATTTATATTAGGAATGAGGCTAGGAGAGACATGTCCCTTAATGGGACATGTCTATTCATTATTATTTATAAGAAAGGACATGCCTCTTCCCATTAATTATGATTTAATCAATCTTATAATGTTTCATCAATCAATTATTAATTAAGAATAATATAATAATTTATATTGAATATTAAATTTCATATGATTAATAATAATATAACATATATAATATTTTATTATTAATCAACATATATTATTTGTATTCTAATGATCATACGACTGAAGCTACAAACATTAACAAATATTTAATGGCATAGAGACAATGATATAAATCAATATTATAAACAAAACAATATTTCATATATTATATAATATTAATCAATGATGATGATATGTACAATAATTACGATCAACTCTGGTGTCAAAGTAGTTCAAAGCCTGAGATTAGCAAATATGATATTGATGTCGTCTATTATATAATGAGCAAGAAGAATAACTAGTATTAATATAATATTAATTAATAATATTGATCAATATAAATATTAATCTATAATATAATGTTTCTCAATATAATATTAATCATACAATAATATTAATATATACAAATCGATATCAATTAATATATAATGTAATGAAATTAATAACCAACTTATAATATCAACTCATATTAATCGACTTCAATAATAAGTCAACATTAATGGAAACAAACCGTCGACCAATATAGCAAGGGTAGTCTGGTCAGGTAAAAAAGGTCGCGACCCATGACCAAAGCCATATAAATTATGGTTTGGAAACACATGGAAGAAAAAAACACTTAATATGCATGGGGCAGCAAATAAAAAGAAAGAAAAATATTAAGGCTCAAAGTAGAATAGCCTTAATCCATATTTGAATCTCCCTTTATGTATGCCAAAGTGGGGAGTATAATAAGTCAAGGAAAGGAGTATAATAAAGTCAAAGGTAACTCATAAAAAGTGGACATAACCGCTCAAGTTATACAAGGTATACTTTATTATTATTATTTTTTTAATTCCTTCATATGTAAAATGAATATTTTTAATTCCTTCATATGTAAAATGAATATTCTAATTATGAAACATATATGATTTTATATATATATATATATATATATTCACTTTTTATATTTATGTAAATGCACACATATAGAACATTATGAAATCTCCAAGATAGATAATATATTGATGCGTTATGTTCATTAAAAATATTTGATATTTTATGAAGAGATCAATATAGCCTCTTATGGAGGAAGGGATTGATCTTAAACACTATAGTGTCGGTATCAGAGATGGGCATAATCTCCATCTGGCTGACACAACTGAGATTGATATAATCTCTATAATGTCAGTATGTGAGATTAATCTCCATCTGACCGACATGACTGAGATTGATATAATCTCCATGTGCCAGAATATTATGATGAAATAACATATGCATATGTGGGAATGCCTTGGAAAGAGAATGTCTCTTCCAAGAAGAGGAATGGTTCATTTATTGACCAGCCTAAAGGCCTTGGATAGAGAATGTCTCTTCCAAGAAGAGGAATGGATCATTTATTGACTAGCCTAAAGGCCTTGGATAGAGAAAAACCTTAGAAACCTTAGAGGAAAACCACTAAGAATCAGAAAGATATTCACGATTAGATGATTGAATTAAATTATGCATATTATAAAAATTGTCTCCTACTAACATCTCTTTTGCAGGATTAACCATATAAAGAACTAAACAAATTGGTGGGCACATTACATTGCAAGAGAAACAATAAGCATGAAAGAAAGAATTATTAAACTTGTTCATACATGCTTGTTTTGAGATAGGAAGCTCTTGAAAGAATTAGTTTTTATCTTTGATGTTGAATCCTTTGTGCTATTAACATTTGTCTTCTATTGTTATTCTTTTGTAGACTTAGAGCTTTGACCTTCTCCATGACCAACTCCACTTTTATTAGTAGACATTTTTTTTGAGCCAGTGACCTTGTCCAAGGACATGAAATTTTTTTGATTTATCTCCTTATGATTCAAATGAGTCAAAAATTTATCTAAGTGACAAAATTTCAACTTCAAGTCTTCCACAATTTTCTTCTTTGAGCTTAAGTTGTTTTTTGATTTCTTCTTCTATTTACTTTCCTTCTTCAACATGAACTTTCAAATCAACTATCAAATTCCCGCTTCTTCAAGAGCTTGAGATGTCTTGGTTTTTGCCTCATTCTCTTCTTGTAGCATGTAATGTCCCCTTTTTAGCCAGTGTTAGTGGTTGACTTGTTAGCCCATCATTGGGACCCTCATGGGCTAATGTTTTGTTTTAAGGGTCTTTGGTTTGATCTGTTACCCTTGGTAGAGGTGACATTACTTCTCTTCGGCAATACTTGGGATCATGATCCTACCTCTGCATTTTCCGTTTGGCTCGATTTGAGGGACTTACTTGTAATGTCCCCACTTTAGCCATCACCAGATTGAGTTGCAGTTAGCCTATGTCTGCATGGTCCCAAAGGCTAACATGGATTGCAAAGGGATCCTGAGATGTTTTGGCCTAGTCCTTTCCAGTTTGGGCCAAATCCGAGTTGAATTGTGGTTTTGTTGGAGTACTTACTATTTTTAGTAAGACAACAAGGCATGGGCGATGTCAGATTTAGTGGTTGGATTTGATACTCCTCGATGAGAGCTTTCCGACGAGCTATCACTCGTATTATTCCGAATCCAATTACTATTTTATTTTAATGCCCGAAGTTTATTAAAGTGACATTTAAATTAAAAGTTAAACTA
>MU226460.1:963500-973865 GCA_018584345.1 Thuja plicata
TTTATTTCCTCCTCATAGGGTCAACCCACTTTTCACAAGCAATGTGGGATAAAGTGTTTTTTAAATATAATAATATTAAAGTAACACTTTATTAGTTTAACTTTTAATTTAAATGTCACTTTAATAAACTTCGGGCATTAAAATAAAATAGTAATTGGATTCGGAATAATACGAGTGATAGCTCGTCAGAAAGCTCTCATCGAGGAGCATCAAATCCAACCACTAAATCTGACATCGCCCATGCCCTGTTGACTTACTAAAAATAGTAAGTATTCCAACAAAACCACAATTCAACTCGGATTTGGCCCAAACTGGAAAGGACTAGGCCAAAACATCTCAGGATCCCTTTGCAATCCATGTTAGCCTCCGGGACCATGCAGACATAGGCTAACTGCAACTCAATCTGGCGATGGCTAAAGTGGGGACATTACATTACTATTTATAGAAAGTCATTTTTGGTAGGGCACTTTGGTGTTTGGCTCAAGCAGTGAACATCTGGATTTTGAGATGACCATTTGGAGGGCTTTAATAAGCCAATTATTTGATTATTGATGATTAATTAAGTTTCACTTAATTAATAATAAAGTTAAAAGCTTATCATATATTTGGCCCGAAGTGCATTTAATGATTATTTTACAAGTTTAAATATTGGCGCCTAACTTTGGAGGGAGATGTAATTAAATATTATAACTTAAATGCAACAAAAGAAAATAGACTTTCAAGTTATGAGAAGTGTAAGCAAGAAGCTACATGATCGATTTTCTTCTTGGGAAATATAAAAGCCAAAAGCAAAGGAAATCGATCCATTCCATGCATTTGATATTATTGTTCTTGTGTGAAGAGAAACTGAGACAAGGGTTTGCAGAGTTTCAGCTTGGAGAGTTGGCAATTCTTCATAGTTTTTAGCACTCTGAATTGGTGCAAGATCCAATGAATTGTCCAATTGGCCATGACTTTACTCAGAGGCCATGATTGGGCTTATTGGTAAAGAATTTGATGTTTGATTCTTTAGTTTTTATTCTGATTTGCTTGCAAAGGTTGAAAGGTCAGTAAATAATGCAAATTGCAGTCATTTATAGCAGCATGTGAAATTATTGAAGGCGGCTGCAGGGCATATAGAAGTCGTGTGAGTCAGGGAAGGAGATGTTGGAGGCTTACAGAGGCACGTTGGGGGTTTTTATGCTACATTAGATATTATACATTGGCGCCAAGGATCAATTTCTTTTCAGAATATACTTGCTATCCATTTAGAGACTTTGAATTCAAGCTGCAATATTATTCTAGGTTTTTTTTAAATTGCAATAAAAGTTATTCTTCAATGTATTTGTTGATCATTGTAAATAATCCAACTTGCAGACATGATTTGAATTTCATGCATTGTATTTATTTATATTTACAAAATACAAAAAAAGCATAAAACTGTGAGAAAAACAAAAAAAATACAAAATTGCAAAAACAATATCCAGCAGTGCCAATTGAACGGCACAAGAACCAACAGGGTTCTTAGTACTTACATAGCAGCAACTTCAAGTTCTGATTTTTCTTTCTAAGGCTTTTTTTTTAAGTGCCTAGTAAGCTTTTTAACATGACCAATGACATTGGCACTTTTTTTCTAAGACTTTTGATTTCATTTAAAGCACTTATTAGCTCCTCTCCAAGATCTACTTCTCCTTCTTCATCACTATGATCTTCATGTTCTTGATTATCATCATGTACTTCTATGGCGTCCAACAATATTTCTTCATTTAAAGATTCTTCATCACTAACATCAAATGAATTACTTTCTTCCTTAGAAAAGAGACTCTTTTTGGTTTTCTAAAACTTCTGCTCTTTTCCCTTATACTTCTTCTAGTTCAACTTACTCTTGTTTTCATATTTGTTGTCCTCGCTTTTTGGATGTGGACATTTGGCTGCAAAATGTCCTACCGTGCTACTAAAAAACACTTGAAAGCCAGATTGTCTTTATTATACCTAAATCTTTCTTCAACTTCCTCATAAAATGTCTCTTCGGAATCAGATTCTTCATCAAAATTTTCACTAGATTCACACTCCTTGTCTTTACCTTGCATCAAAGCTTTGAAGGACGCCTCCCTTTTGGGTGAAGAATCAGAGTTTGTCCTCATCTCATAGGATGTTAGAATGGTATGTAGCTCATCAATAGTTAACTTATCAAGTTTCTTCATCTCTTCAATTGTTGAAACCTTATCATTTCCTTCATATGATTTCTAAAGTTTCTCCCAAATCTCTTTAGTTGTATTACAATGCATGACTTTCACAAATTTTGTCTCGAACAAGCCACCTAAGATTGCATTCATGGCTTTTGCATTATTTTCAAAAGCCTTCTTCCCATCAGCATCTATTGGAGGAATTGGAGGAATTGTGTAACCAGTCTTTGAACTATTTTAAACATCAAAACCAAGAGACATTACACAAGTATGCATTCAAACACTCCAGAATGCACACTTGGTGCCATCAAATAAGGGAGCTCTATTCATAGCAAGATCATCATGAGAACCATGTGTGCAATTAGGATCAACCTCCAAGCGTTTAAGCTCTATTTCCACAGTACCTTGCTCTGATACCAATTGAAGAGCACACAGGAAATACTGAGAGGGGGAGGGGGTGAATCAATATTCCAGATTTTTAAACTTATAAATGCATGAAACCATGTAAAACATAAAGAGAGCAACCATCAAGATGCAAACACCAAATTTCTTGTGGAAAACCTTTACGGGTAAGAAACCACGACATACAATAGCTTACATTAACAACAAGGTACCAACCCAGATTATATAAATGAGCACCAACCCTCTTCGAAGCACAAACTTCAATCAGCTAAGGCGCCAACCTCAGTTTAAGCACCTACTGAAAAATACATTGAAACCTAAAACAATTCTAGATTGGTTCTCTTTAAACCAGTATCACTTGAAACACTAGCTCAAACAATATGTTCCAGTTCAAAATAGCATAGCCTCCTTATCATGAAAATTCAACTTAATACATTAACTTGGTCACAAAATGATGCTCACCTCAATAAATCATTTCTTTCTCAGAATAACGTACTCACCAATATATATAAATGACGCATAGCTCCTTCAAATCTATTTCAACACAAAAATCACACACCAAGTATATATTCACTCACCACTTCGAAGGCTTCACTTAGCTATAGATTCCCATGTCTTTCTTGAAGAAAAATATCACCTATCAACTGACCCTTCAACTCAATGTTGTTCTGTTCTATTAAAACCACACCAAAAGCAGTAGAAATCATAATCACAACTCTAAGAATAATGACGGCCACTCAAAAAAAATACCCAAACATAGAAGAAGAATTAATAATGCTCTGTTACAGCAGTAGTGATTGCTGCATACCTCTAACCATGCATCAAATGATGCACCAACATATATGAAATGGCACTAGGTGCTCAACTTCAACACTCACGGAATCAAAACATTACTCGGTTTTTTCGTAGCCTCCATTCAATGAATTGACTCTTTTCACAAATCGGTGTGCACATACATCAACACCAAAAGCTCAAGCATCAAATCTTTTGAAAATACCTTGTTGCCAAAACCCAAATTGCTCTCTTAAATTCAAACACAACTTCTAGAAATAGAAACCATGATAAAACCAAAAACACACAGCCCTACAAACTCCCATTTCAATATATGCCTTTAATGTCATTCAAGATTGAGATTGTAGCGTACCCTCCAACACACACAACTCCACTTTTTCCAGTGTAACACGAGCACTGGGGGACGTCAGGACGAATTTCCGGCACGGGAAAAAAAGGGCTTCAATTTGGGGACGGTGGCGGATGGCGGCAGGGGGGTGGGGGGTGTTGTAATATACTATACATATAGTACTTGAAATGCTAGTTATGAAATGATGTATAATAGTATAAGAACTAATAAATTATAACACCAAATACTTGAACATAGCAAAATTGCAAAATGAATATCAAAAATATCATAAAGATGATTACGATGAGTAGCATGATATCAAAACAAGTACAAAATCATGTACATACATTCATAAATATGCATATGTAGTGTGTGTGTGTAACAATGACCTTGCGGTTTGTCTACAATAGGCTCTGCACTTTCAGCGTACTTTATCTTATTTTGATCAACCATAACCTTAGAGACTATCTTTGCCCTTTTTCTCATTGGAGGTTTGGTCTTCTTGAGCTGCTTGAAATCAAATTCTTCTAGGACTTCTTGCTTTTTCCTCTTCGGGGTAATTGCACTGAGCCAAGGAGGTAGGCTAAAGGAATCATTCTGTGTAGGAGTGGAAGAGGTGGCCACGGCAGATATTGATCCCGATTGCATAACAGTCGTCACAATGGGTGGTGCCTCGGTCTGAATGATGACTAGCACCTGATTGCTTTGAGAAGCTTCAACCATGAGCTGATCAAAATGTGCAACTGAGGTATCCAGAAGAGTCATAGAGGCATCTGATAGATTGGGAAATGTGGAATATGCTTCGAATAGGTTCTTCAAACTATCATATTGCTCCTCGGGGATGGACGCGGGAAGAAATGAGGAAATTGGCATTATGGATAAATTCACCGGAGGAACACAAACTGTAGAGAATGAATCTACATCGATGCCAAGAGGACACATAGGAGCCTCATCAAGTATTGATGTTGATGCAGGAACCACAAGAATCACCTTTGTGTCTTGAGCATGAGATATCTCTGGAATAGGGTCTTCCTATAACTCATCCTCACTGGCTACAACTTGTATTATTTCTTATACTACCACATCCTTCTCTGCGAATACAACCTCTTTTGATGACTGAATTGTGGCCTTGCCCCCTTTGATCTTGAGCTTTAGTATTCCTACAGCCGCGGATAATGAAGAACTATCATTCGCCTTGGCTATGATTTCGGACTTACGCCCAATTGGACCAGCAGTGTCAAAGTCTTTACTAGGTTTGATTTTGATTATTTTTACGCCTTCTCTTTTCAGCCATGCATTGGTATTGGCTAAAATAGACTGAAACTTGTCAAAAATAGACATACTTTCCTTAGGTGACCACTGGACCGGTGTGACAAGAAGCTTTTCAATCTGTCGTTGATGATATTTAGGGTCAAGGATATCATCATCATCCTCCACACCTTCCAGAATTTGGGTAAGATTAAAATCTACAATCTGCTTCATAGTCAACCTAATGTAATCCATCTTCCTTATATCATCCTCAGTATGCAGGTCGATTCAGATATCCTCGAGGCGATGAACATGTGTAAAGCTTCTCTTGATCTTATCATTCATCCCTCAATAGTCAAAGTGTGTCCCAGATTCGAACTTCTTGAGTGTGATCTCCTACAGTTTTGCTTCCATGCACTTTGCATTAAATGATCAATGCATATCTTCCAATCTGAAGCGGGATCTATGAAGAGATGCTAACCCCAAATTTATGCTAACTTGATTGATATCCATGGACAGCCATGAGTTGTCTTGCGATCTCCATCAGAATGATTCTGTCTGTGGGATACCGCAGGAGTGTGTAGGGTTCACCCTCATAGCAACCGACCCTCATGTAGGTAAAGGTTGGAAACTGCAAAAATAGGCATTCATATTCGTTCGCCTTCTTCCAAGATGCGTCAGATACTCTTCTTTTCGGAAGTGTTTTATTGAAGAGGCACGTGTATTATCCAAAGAATGCATCCTGAACTCTCCTGTAATGCACCTTGCTAGGCCTTAAAGTCAGTTGCTCATAATACTCCCAAACTGGAACCCACAATTTCGCACCCTTGGTTGAAAGACCAGAAAAGGATCTAAGAGAAGCTGAAATGTACGCCAAATACGAGTTCATGTAGAAGGTGAGTGGTAGGAACATGGGTCAACTGCTCGCACAAGGCATCATTGATGATCTCTCCCAAAAAAGATTTTCTACTTATATCTCACAATAAGGAAAATGAATTTGTACATCCAAGGTTCAAACACATTGGATTCCCTTAAGCCCATGATCTTGCTAAGAAGAGTGATCAAATCATTGATCTCCTCATGACAGTCTGTTTTGAACATCTTCGGCCATCTTGATAAACAGGTTCTCTTATTAACCAGACTGTTCTCATTCATAAACGTGATGCAGTCTTGTTTCTTGTCATTCCATCTCTTCAAAGTATTTTCCTTTGAAATATCTATGTACACTAGAGTAGGAGGAACTTTGAAGATTTTATCAATTGTCTCTGCATCTAATCTGATGATAACCTTTTCGTCGTCATCTCTAATGGTTCTGAACTTGTGGTCAAAGTGTTCTGCACAGGCTAGCACAACCTCAAGTTCAAGGGCAGTCACTGCGAATGTAGGGACAAGGTGAAATTCCCGTCCCCGTACCGACCCCGGGACGGGAGCGGGGGAAATTGGGCAGGGCACGCGTCCCCATGGAACACTGCTATTTAACAAACTTGGATTTTATTTGCTACCAATGAAGTCTGAAGCATACCCTCAATTCCAACACATTATATTACATATGATTATCACCAATTCTGAAATATTTTGGACAACACCGTATCTAGCGCACAAAAATGCAAAATTCAAAGTGATAATTTGATTTCCACCGCATAGGGTTTTGTGCCAAACAAGCCCAAGTGTGGCGTCCAACTGAGAATGAAGTGTATGTTGTTAATCGTGGAAATGTTGTTGGATCTGCAAGTCTCATACGGAAAATTGCAACTGATTTGTATATGCATTAAACCCTACATCACCTTCAGAGACAATTTTTGCTTGCGTATAAGGAACTGCTAGCTCTACAAATGGATATTGTTAAATGTGTTGAGCCTGAAAGCCCAGATGTAAGGATCCTTACTGTCTATATCAAATTCTTTTGCAAAACTTCGTTGGCTAAGGGTGATTTCTTGTTTTGAATTTATTATAATATGATAGTGATGTGCTCTGATTCAAATCCTCAACGTACAGTAAATAACTTAAACATAAATTCCCAATGCCACAGTTGCTGGAACTATATCAATTAAATTTAAAACCAATAACGTATTGCAGTTGATGGGTTCAACAACCTTACATCTCATAAAAGCTTGACAGCAATAAAACATTCACAGTTACAAAATATATGCAGGGTATCGGATTCCTCATTCCTAGTCTATTACAATACGTATTAAACAGTAAAGAAGAATTAATTCAGATTTATGCACCTGATATTCTAATGAGTGAGGCGGCAGTCCAGATGCTCCACGGCGTGGCTTGGATTGACCCAACAATCACCGCCCCTGATATACTGTGCTTAGCGTAACCACCTGTTGGTGTAATACGATAGGTATTGGAACCCGCAACTCAACACTGACCCGCACTCCTTACTATTCCGCTCTGAATCTGTGACCTCTCCTCCCACCGCACTGCTGGTCTAACTCGCGGTCTATATACCCTTCAACTGCTTGACTCCACTGTTGTAGAGAGCCCATGTTTCAATATGTGGTAGTCTTCAATAATCCCAGCTAGGACTTTCTTCTCCCAGCGACTATTAGACGTAGTGAATCTCTGCGTTCACTCACAGACCTCCAGATGTATTATATCAATGAGAACTACTTCAGCCCGTATGGAAATAGCAGGTATTTCAAAGGTTAAGTATACCCTAACATATATTCATAGATACAGTGTTAAGTATTTGTATGAAACTCCACCTTTAGCCTAGCTTTTGAATGTAACTCTCCCAACTAGATGCCACCAGTTAGTGTAAACTGAATCCTTACTATTGTTGGAATATAACAATTACTTTAATGCCGTGTAGAAATGTTGTAGTAATAAACTTAAGGTTCTAGACTTACTTTTTGAGCTCCAATATGAAATTTGTGTGATTTCACCTTATGTGAGAAATGCTGGGGTTACGTCCAATTTCTCAAAATCCTCAAGGGGCTACGTCCTCAAGAAATCAATCACATTCAAGCAACCAGATATAAAATTATAAATTTTATAAATTCTCATTGTACTTTTCCCAAGGAAGATCTCCTTCCTTTATAACCTCAATGAGAGCCATTTCATCAACCTGAAAATGTGAGATTAAAAAGCCCTTTCGTCTTTTAGTCACTTAAGTCACTTTATAAAATAAAGTAACTTAAAGTTATAATATTAAAGTGACTTTATAATATAACTTTGTGAAATAAAGTCCCCCAACTATAGAGTCTGAACTCAGATATTAAATAAATGCCCAAGTAACCATGTGACTGACTAGCATCCTCTATAAAGCGGCCATTAGACTATCTGGATGGCTAGATAGGCTAATCAGGCAT
Organism: Thuja plicata; assembly: GCA_018584345.1. Taxonomy (NCBI): domain Eukaryota; kingdom Viridiplantae; phylum Streptophyta; class Pinopsida; order Cupressales; family Cupressaceae; genus Thuja; species Thuja plicata. Next base: position 971,756 of record MU226460.1, read on the forward strand.
AATACACATTACTGAAGAGAAGGGGACATTACAGTCCTCCCTTCCCGGGATTGCTTGCCCTCAAGCAATCTCAACGCTGGGTGCTGCACGATAGACTCACCCTCCAAAGTGGCATCCTCATACGGCAAGTCTTTCCACCGGATCAAGTATTCCCTAACAACCCTGTTCCGCAGGTTTCTTTCCCTAACCTCAATAATCTTTGCTGGAACCAAAGCTAGTTTACCCTCCTCATCCAATGGAGGTAAACTACCCGAAGCAACTGTCTGCTGTCCTATTCCCTTCTTGAGGTAAGAGACGTGGAAAACATTATGAATCCTGCTATCTGCTGGAAGCTCCAACTCATAGGCCACCTCGCCAACTCTCCTCGAGATGCGATAAGGGCCATAGAATCTAGGCTTGAGCTTCTCTGATCCACTCTTCTTCAACGAGCTCTGTCGGTAAGGCTGTAGGCGAAGGTAAACCATGTCCCCTGTCTCGAAATTCCGCTCTACCCTGTGACGATCGACATACATCTTCTGCTGATACTGTGCTCTCTAAATATTCTCCTTGAGAGAATGAAGAATGTCCTGGTGATCCTATAACCAGTCACTAGCTATCGGAGCGCTATTGTCCTGCAAAGACAAATCTATGACAGATAGTGGCTCGCTGCCATAGAGTGCCCTGAATGGCGACATGCCTATGGTCATATGATAAGTGGAGTTATAACAAAACTCCCCCAAGTATAGCCAACGGACCCAAGCTCTCTGCTGCCACGATACATAGTTTCTGAGGTAACCTTCAACCCATTTATTCACAATCTCTGTCTGCCCGTCTATCTGTGGGTGTTAACTGGTGTTGGGAGTCAACTCCATGCCTGCCAACCTGAAAAGTTCCTGCCAGAAGATGCTAAGGAACTTGTTGTCCCTGTCGCTCACAATGGTCTTAGGGAGACCATGCAGTCTAAAAACCTCACGAAAGAATAATTCAGCTACCTGAGCAGTTGTCCAATCTGCCACAATGGCAAAGAAATGAGCGAACTTGATGAGTCTGTCAACTACCACAAAAATGTTGTCCTTGCCCTGCACTTTTGGCAACCCCGTGATGAAATCCATAGAAATACCCTCCCATTTCTAAGCTAGAATAGGAAGAGGCTGCAGTAAACCCGATGGATGAGTGTGCTCTGACTTGTTCTGCTGACAAGTTTGGCACTCCCTAACATGCAGAAGGAAATCGTCCTTGAGGCCCTTCCAAGAAAACCTCTCCCAGATATACTTGTAAGCCTTAAAGAACCCTGGATGGCCTACTGTAGGAGTGTCATGCACAGCCCTCAAAATCATAGCCTTCAACTTCGAACCAGGTACTAAGTAGATCCTGTCCTTGTAGAGAATGATGTCATTGTTAACTCCAGAATTTGCACCCTAAAATTAAGCACATAAACACTTAAAAAATCCAGATAACATGGGAACAATCACAAGTTGGTGGGTAAACTATGTGGGTGACTGAACCTCTGGGTTCTAGGCCGGTTCCTATTGAATTCTTCGAAAATGGATCGCCTATGCTACCTGAAAAACTTACAAATTGATAGGGAAAGAGATAGAAACACTTTAATGAAACTCTTAAAACTGTTAAAAGAAGGTGATACACCAAAGAAAGATGGAGGACCTAATATTTTGATAAACACAATTACAGAATTTATAACATATTGTTGATCACAGCTTCTAATGGTAACTACATGAATAAAAATGTTTCATATGAAGGTCTCTATGAACAAAAACTGAAAGGATTGAATCACAATCAATAAAACACAACATATAACCTATGCAAGATAAGGAATATTCAGAATTGAGACATTGAACCTTAAGGCTCTTAAAAGAAAACAAAAAAAATAACATCAATCACACCTGATAAACAATAGAAGTAGGCCAAACTCCAATGTATTAAGCTTTGAAAGGCTTCTCCACAATTAAGTCCTCTGATACAGCTAGAAAGAAATAAGCACAATCTACCAAAATGTAAAGGCTCTGCTCTCTCTCAAAATTCTGACCTCTGAAAAGACAAAAGAGATCCAATATAAAGGAAAAACTCACAACTAAAACCCCTGAAATGCAGGGGTCGGATGTGAATAAAATCC
>MU226460.1:973965-997512 GCA_018584345.1 Thuja plicata
AAGGTTTCAAGTATCAAACTATCCCTTTAATATCTCATGATGATTCTAATACACACTGTTCTGACTCTATTATAAAAGGTTTCAATGTCAAGAATAACACGTCCCTTTAATATAATACTAGAAAAAATTGCAGCATTGATCACTGTGTACTCTCCTTACATTTCTTTATCCAATCAATAAAAGTTTGTTTACAAGGTTCGAGCACAGGCTCGTGACACCTGTAAACAACTTCTATTGATTTTGAAAAGCTTCCTGCAAAAATATCTTTCAGCTTGATAGTGAATATAGCTTACTTTCTTTTCATTTGAAATACACCAACAGATGGCATATGTGTAATGGTAGCTTAGGATATTCAGTCATTGCTTAGATCCCTCAAGGTCTAATACCACCTTTCCTTCATTTTTTGCAGATGTCGAAGAACTCAGAGGCTAGGAGCTGGATGAAGAACAACGTTGCGGGCACATAACCAGTCAAAGCATAAAAGGCAATGACTGGTTATCTCTAACCTCATTTCTTTTCCTTAAAACATATTCTATCTGTTTATGTATTTCTTTCTACAAACGAAAGTTAGTAAGCTATTCTCACGGCTTGTGTGAGATCTTTTCCTTCAGCATTTCAAATCATTTCATCAGATGTATAGTAAAAAATTGTACATATCAGTTATGATTTATACAATGAACATTGTCCTTCTTTGCTCAGAATAAAAATGATTTTGAAATAGAAATGAACTGGAACAAATGTATGAACAGCTTATGAATTTATACAATGTTACAAATAAGCTGAATTTCAGCATGTGTAGAAATTTAGTAACAGTCATCAATTACCTTATACCGGTCATCTGGAAGTTGTCCGTCCAAAATCTGACATGCTTGAGTATCCTTAGAGTACTCAACCAACAAGTGAGATTTCCAATCTACGGAAATCTCGGATAGTACACAGCAAGTTACCTCAAAAGGTCTCTTGGAGAGTGCATCGGCTACAATATTATTCTTGTCTTTGACATACTTGATATCAAAGTCATATGCCTGTATCTTGCTAACCCACTTCTGTTGTCTGTCATTGAGCTCTTTTTGTTCTAAGAAATATTGCAAGCTGTTGTGATCCGTTTTGACAGTAAACTTGCCACCCACCAGGTATTGTCTGAATTTTGCTATTGCATGCATGATGGCTAGCATCTCTTTGTCGTACGTAGGGTACAACCTCTCATTGTCCCTGAGTTTCCTGCTCTCATAAGCTATAGGATCCCTGTCCCGCATCAATACTGCACCTATCCCGGTACCTGAAGCGTCACACTCAAGAATAAAGGGACAAGAGAAATCCAGTAATGCTAGAACCGGGCATGTACTCATGATAGTCTTGAACCTGACGAAGACTATCTCAATATCACTTGTCCACCTGAAGGCCCCTTTCCGAGTGAGATCGCTGAGGGGTGCAGCTACCTGAGAGAATCCCTTTACGAACCTCCTGTAGTAAGAACACAAACCAAGGAATCCTCTCAACTCTGAAACATTCCGCGGTGGCGGCCAATCCATGATTGCTTGTATTTTCTCCTGATGGACCTTGACTCCATCTACCCCTATCACATGTCCCAGGTAGAGGATCTCGGTCAATCCAAATTCACACTTGGATTCTTTAGCAAACAGAGACTGATTCTCCATGATGCTCAGAATCTCATCCAAGTGTCTCAAATTCTCCTCCCATGTCTTGCTGAAGACGAAAATGTCATCGAAGAATACTAATACACTCTTGCACAGCTGTTTTTTGAATATGTGATTCATGCAAGACTGGAATGTAGCCGGAGCGTTAGTGAGCGCAAATGGCATCACTAGAAACTCGTAGTGTCCGTAATGGCAGCGGAACGCTGTCTTATGCACATCCTCCTCTCGGACATGAATCTGTTGGTACCCTGATCGAAGATCTATCTTCGAGAAATAGACTGCCCCGTGTAACTCATCTAGCAGTTCATCAATTCGGGGAATAGGACACCTGTTCTTGATGGTCCTCTTATTCAAAGCACAGTAATTAATACACATGCGGAGAGTACCATCTTTCTTCTTCACCAACACCACTGAAGAAGTGAAGGGACTAAAGCTAGGTCTGATGTGTCCCATTTCCAAGAGTTCCTTTATCGTCTTTTCTATCTCTTCCTTGTAGTGCCTAGGATGACAATAAGGAGTAGTGATTACGGGCTTAGCACCCTCCTCCATCTCAATGATATGCTCGAACCCTCTATCTGGAGGTATGCCTGGAGGTATATCCTCAAAGACCCGCTTGTGCTTATCAAGCACCTGCTGAATATCAAGGTGAACCTGCTGCCCTAAATCCGGTGTGGGTTTTGTGGATACGAAGCACTGGGCTGCCCACTCCATGTCACTGTGTCTCATGATGGCCTCCATCCTGTGACTAGACACTAATCTAGGTCCGCCATCTAGCATGGCCTTAAGAACCACCTGCTGATCACCCTGTAAAAACTCTAATTGTTTCAGTGTGATCAATAGTGTACCTGCCTAGGGTCTGCAGCCACTGCATACCCAATATCGCATCCAGACTATCCAAGTCAACCACATAAAAATCTGCCTCTAGCAGGTAATCTCCAAAGTGTAATTGGGAGAACAGAGATCTTCCCTGTGCAACTCAAAAGGTCCCCTCCTACCACTTTGACCTCAAATCCTGGGATATTACCCACCTGTAGCCGTTTCCTGGAGACCATACCTGTACTGATGAAATTGTGCGTAGCACCCGTATCTAAGAGGCAAACAATCCTTTGTCCTCTAACTACTCCTTTTGAAACGAAAGGGGTGACATGTAACTGGGGGCTGCTCGTGGGGTGCTTTCTTTTTCTTCCCCTCCGATGTTAGCTCAACCTGAGCCTCCTCTTCGTTGTCCTCCTCATCACTGCCCTCACCCTGCTCATACTCATCCTCAGAAGCTACCTCAATGTAATGAAGTTTGCCTTTTCCAAGGCACCTGGGATCTAGAGTCCAAGGCTCCCTGCAAGTGAAACACAGCTTCCGCCTCCTCAATTCATTTATTGTCTCAAAATCCAGCCTGGGAGGTGTACTCTTATTCTGAATTTTCCCCTCCTGAAATGAAGAATACCCCTTGAAGGGTTTATTAGGCGGCTGTAAAATAGAGGATGGTGAATATAAATCATGAGCTAACTTAACAGCATCATCCAGGGTGTCTGGTTTGAGAACTCTAACCAGCCCTCTGTATTTATCATAAAGGCCCTCAATGAATAACATTACCTTCCTCTTCTCTGTCATGTCCGGAACCATGATGGAGATCCTCTGAAACTCATCGATGTAATGCTCCAAAGACCCACTCTGCTTAAGCTGAGCCAATTCCCTGTAATAGACCTATATGTCCTTCCTGTCAAAGCGAGATATTAATCTCGTGCTGAAGATCTCGTAGGAGGCAATCAATCCGTGGTCCTGGGTGACTAGGCCATGATGCCACCAATCATATGCAGACCCCTCTAGATGCATAGTGGCAAATTTCATTGCCTCAGTCTCTGACATAGGCTTGAGGGTCAAAAAAGTATCGAGCTTGTGGATCCAAGCTCTAGTGGAAGTCCTACCACTGCCATCGAACGTAGGAAGAGTCAACTTGTTCATGGCATGTTTCAAATCCCGGTTCGGACCCCTGGGTCTCCTCTCCGGCTGGGCCCTGCCGAATTCTCTCTTTTGAGCCATATACTGAACAAAGGTCAAATCAGCTTTGACATGCATGGGTAACATGTCCCACTCGTCATGCATCATCATAACATTCTTTGGAAGAATGCCTGCTGGACCTAGTTGTGCCACCTCCTCCTCTGCAATATTCTCTGTGAATGTAGGCATGAGGGGTCTATCTGTGGTAAATGTGGGAGCTCTAGTAGCTCTAGGAGATCCTACTCTACTGCTACCACCACTATGCTAGCTAGGAGGGGCCTCCTAGCTGTAACTGATAATTGTTGAATAACCCCTGTAAGCTATTGTAACACACCAACAATATTGTCCTGCCCAACACGCATCTGCCTCATGGTCTCCCTGGCTTCTCTGTCTATCTCGTCAGCCATGTTCTCACCTAGAGTAGTCTGTTCTAAAACAAACTCCTCGCTATCTAGATGACTAGACTCAATGTCCACCTGTACTGAAGAATTTGTCTGTTCCTGTTCCTCCCTGTTATGACCAAAACTGGGTATCCTGTGCCTGCTATGCATACCTGGCTAGCATGGCTACTGCTGTAATCAACTGAAAACTGAAAATGATGATCCCACTACGATGGCAAGATTAGTAGCTCTAATACCACTGTAAGGATCCTTACTGTCTATATCAAATTCTTTTGCAAAACTTCGTTGGCTAAGGGTGATTTCTTGTTTCGAATTTAATATAATATGATAGTGATTTGCTCTGATTTAGATCCTCAACGTCACAGTAAATACCTTAAACATAAATCCACAATGCCACAGTTGCTAGAACTATATCAATTAAATTTAAAACCAATAACATATTGCAGTTGATGGGTTCAACAACCTTACATCTCATAAAAGCTTGATAGCAATAATACATTCACAGTTACAAAATATATGCAGGTTATCAGGTTCCTCATTTCTGGTCTATTATAATATGTATTAAACAGTCAAAAAGAATTAATTCAGTTTTATGCACCTGATATTCTAATGAGTGAGGCGGCAGTCCAGATGCTCCACAGCGTGGCTTGGATTGACCTAGCAATCACCGCCCCTGATATACTGTGCTTGGCGTGACCACCTGTTGGTGTAATACGATAGGTGTTGGAACCCGCAACTCAACACTGACCCGCACTCCTTACTATTCCGCTCTGAATCTCAGATCTCTCCTCCCACCGCACTGCTGGTCTAACTCGCGGTCTGTATACCCTTCAACCGCTTGACTCCACTTGTGTAGAGAGCCGGCGTTTCAATATGTGGTAATCTTTAATGATCCCAACTGGGACTTTCTTCTCCCCGCGGCTATTAGGTGTAGTGAATCTCTGCGTTCACTCACAGAGCTTCAAATGTATTATATCAATGGGAACTACTTTAGCCTGTATGGAAATAGCAGGTATTTCAAAGGTTAAGTATACCCTAACATATATTCATAGATACAGTGTTAAGTATTTGTATGAAACTCCACCTTCAGCCTGGCTTTCGGATGTAACTCTCCCAAGTAGATGGCACCAGTTAGTGTAAACTGAATCCTTACTATTGTTGGAATATATCGATTACTTTAATGCTGTGTAGAAATGCTGTAGTAATAAACTTAAGGTTCTAGACTTACTTTTTGAGCTCCAATATGAAATTTGTGTGATTTCACCTTATGTGAGAAATGCTGGGGTTACGTCCAATTTCTCAAAATCCTCAAGGGGCTACATCCTCAAGAAATCAGTCACATTCAAGCAACCAAATATAAAATTATTAATTTTATAAATTCTCATTGTGCTTTTCCCAAGGAAGATCTCCTTCCTTTATAACCTCAAAATGAGAGCCATTTCATCAACCTAACAATGTGGGATAAAAAAGCACTTTCGTCTTTTATTCACTTGAGTCACTTTATAAAATAAAGTAACTTAAAGTTATAATATGAAAGTGACTTTCTAATATAACTTTGTGAAATAAAGTACCCCAACTATAGAGTCTGAACTCAGATATTAAATAAATACCCAAGTAACCATGTGACTGACTGGCATCCTCTATAAAGCGGTCATTAGACTATCCGGATGGCTAGATAGGCTAATCAGGCATAATACGCATTACTGAAGAGAAGGGGACATTACACTAGATCTGTCTGTTCCCCTTTGATAACAGCAATAATACTCTACTAATATCCTTGTGACAAGCTGAACAAGAATTTCTTCTACCAATTTCCCTGAATGGATGGCACTCTTATAGGCCTCCAAAATTGTGTAGGTTTTTGTCTTCACAACCCAACTCCTGAACTCCTGCTCCAGAGATCCAAACCAACAAAGCCAAAGCTGAAAAATGATCTTTGAATTTGCAAAATAGAGCCTCCAAACCCTTTTTAATCTTCCTCTCAACCAACCATACCTTTTATGGTTTCTCATTAGCACTTCTTAATAATAAAATAATGTTTGCATTGACTTTATAGAATCCCTTCAATGTTGGACGTAGCCTTTTGGGCTCATAATGTTTTATTTGAAAGTCACTTTAGTAAAGTAACTTTATTTTATAATAATAAAGTCACTTTTCTTTATTTTAATTAAGTAGCCTTATTATTTGAAGTCGCTTTAAAATATAATATTAAAGTAACTTTATTATTCCCCCATAAAGTATTTATTATAAAGTGCTTTTATTTATTTATTTAAATTAAACATTAAATTTAATACTTTTTTTAATAGGCAATAGGCCAGTGGCCAAGAAATTTTATTTAATTTAAAAACCTATTTACATTCCCAGCTCACTAGGGGCGCCGGTAGGAAAGAGCTGGGAGGAGAAAACCTCCAGCCTTGCCCAAAAATTAAAAATTAAAAATAATCAATTTTATACATAGTTTTACATAATACAATAGTTGGGTATCATCTACCCCTTTTCCAAATTTACAGATAACTTAATATATTATTTCAGTTCCTTGCTTTATTCCTATTTGATGTTTCCTCTTTGAATTCCTTTCTTGAAACTTGTTGTTTCTTTGTGCTGATAGCTTCATGTCTCTTGCATCCTAGAAACTTACTTTTTTGGCTAAGATCATTTGTTAGTTGTCATTCTTGATAAGAAAACTAAGTCAAATTTTACTCATTATAAAAGTGAACATATCTTGCCTATCTTTTATTTACTTTTTTAAAATTATTGTTTTTATCTTGTATTAGATAAGGTTTTACCATCATTTGTTTTTCCAGCAGTTATAAACCAAGCAATTTAATCTCTATTAATCTTGCAAAATTAGAATGACCATCTAACATTTCTTTATGTTATTGTAGCCTTATAACCTTTTCTATGTTGCATGGGTACTCGTACCCATACCCCTGGTACGCGTACTGGGTACGGGTACACGTACCCAAGTACCTGGTACTCATTGGGTACTTGGTGGAGTGCATCATAGCTAAGGACCTTGATTAAGATTTCTGATTTTTGTTTCAGTTTTTTGTTTGCGTATCAGCTTGCTGTTTATCAAGCTTAATTCATATGTAATCAGTTTGAAATTTTGATACAATACAAATTTACAGTAAACTTTATCATTGTTCAAGCCAGAAGTTTAACATTTGCAATATGTCATTGTTATAAGATTTATAATCTTCTTGTTCATGTTTAAAGTTTGCCTTCTCTGTTATGCATCTAAAGATCTAGCATATATTATTATTACAAACGCATTGCATATCTGAAACTGAAAACAATACATTACATCAACAAACTTTATCACTATTCTTGTTTTGAAAACTCATTGTCATGACTCATATTTTTTAGATTTTCTATAAAATATTAAATTATATCAAGTAAAAGTTTTGATGTATCCAAGTACCCCCGTCCCCTATTTTAAAAAATAGTCGTAACCGTACCCATACCCGTACCCGTACCCAAAGTACCCAAGTACCCGCGTCCCCGTGCAACCTTGAATCTTTTAACTTGGAATCAAAATTATTATTTGCACCCTGTATGTATTTGAATACAAGTTGAAAGATTATAAAGGCTACAATAATGGCACCTAATGGAGCCATCAAATAATAGAATCAAGTACAGGATTGTAATGTTAACTTAATTTGTAACCAAAGAAAACTTATTTCCAAGAAGTCCATTAAATCAAAACCGATTCACATCATCTGCAGCGCTTTCCACATCAGCATATAGGTTCATATCGTATTACTATACTCATACATTTATGTGCTTAAAACCAATTGTTTTGGTTAATTTCCACATCTATGTATGAGTGTAGTCATATGTATGAGCCTCCCTGTTGGCACATTATCTGGTGATATCAGTAATGATTTTATGACTATTAGTAAACAAATCAAAAGTGGTTTATATGTGTCTTTTTATGAGCATTGTTCAAGTAATAATAATCTATCTAAGACCTCCTTCTTAGTATATTTTTGTTATAGGTAGTATTGAAAGGAATGACCTATCCACCTCTGGTTAAGCTATTTCTTCTACTCACTTGTTTCCATTACTAATACTCTTATTAGCAGTGCTCTCCAGGTTGCTTTGGGCATCCCATATACATAGACTTTAATGGGAATCAGAAAATGGCTTTGGGCGTAACATATGCATAGACTTTCAGTGGTCCTGAATATATTTATAAGACTTAAATATAACTATGAAATGGAAGTCTATGTATATATTACTATGAGCAGTATTCAAATAAGTTTGTTATATAAAATAAGGGACTATTTGAGACATTCCACACTGTCCTTTTTATTTAGAAATAAAGGAGAACTGATATCAATTATGTTAATAGGACGGACCCATTCGCCCCTGAACTATTTCATCTTCTCTTATTTCATTCTAGAAAATATTGTTAAAAAGTGTTGTTGATTGAAATTGTTATAATATCTAATGCATATCAATTTGTTCATTTGTCATCTCAAGGTAGAAAAGCAAATCCTTTTTATTCTTGCAGAAATTCGCTAATCCTATTCAAAGAGATAATTCAGCTATTTCAAGAGTAGTAGAAATTATAGTATTTTATTTACTGGTATAGCTGTTATATACAAAGAGGAAGCTGTTCCAGAAATATTACCTATTACAAGAGCAGGAAACTTTAAGCAGATCAGAAAGGATTTGTCTTTTGTCCTGATATTTACTTAACTAATAACAAACCAATAATCTGCTGCGTAGATTCCTCTTTGGTCCCTAGATAAGAGATAGCGATGGGGGATATATTGAGCTTTGGGGTAAAGAAATTTCAGGGTCTGAATTAAGGACTAAGTAGTAACAAGTAGAGAAACCTTTTAGACTTATAAATTTGTAATAGAGTGGGGATTAGGATAAGTCAAGTGAGGCTCTTAGTTAGTATAGATTGTTATATTATCCAAGGGTCCAGTTTGTGGTTGTGATATTTGTTTTTGGTTTTGATTTCTTATTGAGCTTCGGTTTCTTCTATTATTATACCGTCTGCTCCTTTGTTGGCTAGTTCATCTGCCACCTTGTTTCCTTCTCGATATATATGATTAAATTTTGTTATATTGAAATACCTTAAAAGGTCTATTGCCCTTTCTAGTCTTGTGCTTAGGTTCCAGTTGGGGGTATTTCTGATTCTTATTGCATTTATGATAATTAGCGAGTCTCCTTCAATCTCAAAGTTTTCAATCCCTAACTTTTTACAGAGGATTAGCCCTGCTACCAAGGCCTCCATTTCCGCAATATTATTGCTAGTGTTACCAATAGGTTTTGCTATTTTGCCACAAATTTTGCCTTCCCAATTGTGGACTACACATCCAATTCCTGCTGCTCCTGGGTTTCCTCGAGATGCTCCATCAAAATAGAGCTTAAACCATTCCCTCTGTGGAGGTGTCCATTTGCAGTTTTCTCTTGCTTCCTTGTTGTTATTGCCGCCTTTACCGTACTGTGGGGGAATGATTAGGCCAAACCATTCTTTCCTCATCTCACTATCACAGTAATAGAAAGATCCTTCTATAGGATTTTTATTCCTTAGTCTGTTGTTACGGTTTCCACGATGCTAGCTTCGATCTTATTTTGGAGCCATATCTCATCCATGCTCTTTTCATGAAAGTTATACAGTTGTGTTCTTTCCATATTTCCCATACTACTATTGATGGAGCAATTTTCTAGATAATTTTATATAAACTTTTGTTGTTAATGATTGGCCAAGTTTTCATTTGATCTAGTCATTGCAATCTTAAGTTGAATTTTTTTGTGTAACCATTGCCAACATTTCCCAACATAAGGGCATGTAACTAATATATGATCCACGGTTTCAGCCTCCTTTTTAAATAGGACACATCTGGATGGTCCCTTGAAACCAATTTTCCTGAACCATTCGGTTGTGATGATTCTCTTTTGAAGTGTTGCCCATAAAAAGGTGTCTGCTTTTGGTAGGCATACTTTGTCCCAACACATGCAACAAAAGTTCTGATTTCTGCCATTGTTCCCTTTTGAGCAAAGATTCATATCCTTCCTTTACTGTATATGATCTTGTCTTGGATCCTGTCCAAATCAATTTGTCATTTCTTTTTTTAGGAAAGATCTGTCTTTCATTCAGGATATTCTGAAGTTATGTTTTCTCTTCTTGGGTTAATGTAGTATTATCAAGGGGCCTCCAGATCCATCCTAAACTGGGGTCATCTTCTGGAAACATGAAATAATTGTTGAAAGTTATCCCCCATAGGTTGACTAGTTTATCTTTTAGTCCTGGAGATATAATATTGTCTAGAGGTGTGTATCCTCCCCATGAGTCTTCCTAGAATAGAACTGAGTTGCCTGTTCTGATGTCCCATGTAATTTTATCAGTAATAATTTCCCAACACTCCAATATGAAATTCCAAGCCCTTGAACCTTTAGGAGGGTTCCTTATTCTGAATATACTAGTTATATCATTATTGTTTAGGTATTTGTTTGTTAATATTTTGACCCATTTGTTGTTTGGTTCTTAATACATTTTCCACACCAACTTAGCCCCTAAAGACAAACTTTGCCATTTGGCTTTTCTGATGCCCAGACCTCCTACTTCCTAAGGTTTAGCAATTTTATCCCAGCTAATTAATGTCATTTTTTGTTGTCGGAAAATCCTTGCCAAAAGAAGTTTTTCATTTTCTTTTCTACCATATCTTTTGCAGATTGTGATAGGGGCATACATGACATTTGGTATGTGGGCATGGCCGATAAGACTGATTTGATCATGGTTATTCTACCTGCATTTGAGAGTCATTTACTCTTCCAGGTGTCCATTTTGTTTTCTAGCTATCTTACCATAGGGTCCCATAATTTGGTTGTTTTGTTACCCTTATCTATTGACATTCCTAGATATTTGCATGGAAAGCTTCCTTTTTTGAAGTCCAATATTTGACAAATTTCTTTCTCCTGATTTGAGTTTGTGTTTATGACGAAAATTTCCGACTTACTAGAATTTACTTTCTGACCGGAGGCTTTCATGTATAGATTCAACATCTCCTTGTAATTTTTAGCTTCTTGTTTTGAGCTTTTTGCCGCTAATAGTGTGTCATCAGCTAACTGTTGATGAGTAATGTTGGGTAGTCCCTCTATTATTTTAATTCCTGATATTAGTCATGTGTCTATTGCTTTGGACATCATTCAGCCAAAGGCTTCTGCCAGTATTATAAATAAGAATGGAGATATAGGGTCTCCTTGCCTCAGACCTCTTGAGATATCAAAAAAAACTTCCGGCGATCCGTTTACAAGGATGGATGTTTTACGGGTTGAGATGCATTTGTATATAAGATTAATCCATTGTTTGGAAAAGCCTAAGTGTTTCATGCACTTGCATAAGAATCTCTAGTCCACTTTGTCATAAGCTTTTTGGATATCTAGTTTAATTATCATACATGGGTCCTTATTGTGTTGTATTGAATGGATGATCTCTTGTACTATAATGATTCCATCAAGTATAGATCTGTCGGGGACAAAGCCGATTTGTTCCTCTGAGATGATCCTGGGTAAGAGTGTTTTGAGCCTATTTGCTAGAGATTTTGATAGTATTTTATAGATTGTGTTGCAAAGGGCTATAGGTCTAAAATCCCCAGGTTCCTCTACCTCATCTTTTTTGGGTATTAGGGTAAAAAATGTGTTACTGATTTCTCTAAAAAGATTACCAGCCTTTCTATTATTTTCTATAGCTTCGCTGAGTTCATCCCCTAAGAAATGCCAGCATTTTTGAAAGAAATCTGCCTGGAGCTTTATCCGCATTTAGTTGGAAGAGGGCAGTTTTAATTTCTTCTTTGGTAAAGTTCTTGTTAAGCATTTTGTTGTCTTCCTCGGTTATTATCTTAGGAATATTGCTTAGCAGCTTTTGTTGAGCGTTGAGATCCGAGCTATCTCAGTTGTTCAAGGTATTTTGATAGAAGTTTACTAATTATGTTCCTAATTCTTTAGGATTCTCTATATAGTTCTCACTTTCATTCTTAATTTTAACTATTTTGTAAACATTTCTTCTTTGTCTTGTGTTGTTATGAAAAAACTTTGTGTTTCTATCCCCTTCTGTTAGCCAATTCTCCCTTGATTTTTGTTTCCAAAAAAATTCTTCTTTTGTGAGTATGTCTTCATATTTTTCGAGTAGTTCTTTTTCTTTAAAATATCTATTATTATCCATACCTATTTTAATTACCTCTTCATTAAGGTCTTGTATCTCTTTTTCTATTTGAGTTTTTTCTTCAAAAGAAATTTTGAAGTGGGTTTTATTCCTATTGAGGATCTTCATTTTTAAAGTTTTTAGTTTAGATACGAAACAAAACATCTTAGAACCTTCAAATTGTTCTTTTGTCCACCAATGTTCCAGAAGGCTTAAAATTCATTATCTTGAAATCAAATTCTTTCAAATTTAAATGGATTTCTGGCTGGTTTGGTTTCTACCCTTATATCCTGAGAAGGTTAGGATGGAGGATGACAGGGTATGGTTGAAAGTGGCTAAGTCGCCTAAGAATAGAAATCGGTCTATTATTTCTGCTATATTGTTAGCTATGTCTCTTCTGTTATTCCAAATTTCCAGGTATAGGTTCCGTTGTTGGTTTTAATATCCATCATATTATGATTTCTAATCCATTCTTTGAAGTCTCTGCGAGATTGTGATTCACCCTGTATACCTCCTCTTTTTTCACTGATATCAGCAATTGCATTAAAGTCTCATCCGAGAATGTAGTGTCTATCAATGTGAGTATCACAGAATTGACCAATTTCTGCCCATAGTTCATGTTTTCCTTTGCTGGTTATGGGTCCGTATATATTGATAAGGAAAAAACTTATGGGGCATTTAATACTCTGAATGCAACCCCCCATCCAATTACTACTTTTCATTTCACACTTAAATGCTACTTTCCTAGGGTCGCATAATATAGCTAGTCCTCCGAAGGCTATTTCTACATGGGCGTTGTCTATCTTCCAAATTCCTATTCGCCTACTAAGCTTAATAGTTTCTTCATTATTAAGTTTGGTTTCCTGTATTAGTAGTATTACTGATTCTATTATATTTAGATATTTTTTATTAATCGTTGCTTGTTAGGGGCATTTAAGCCCCTAACATTCCATGAAGTTAGTTTCATTGTGCTGTGGGAGGGAACTCCCCCCCTGCATTCAATAAAGTTGATAATTTAATCTGGTTTTCTGCTTCCTCATCTATTTTCCTAAGTTTAGAGGCAGATTTTTTGTCTCTCCTCTTTTGAGTTTTCCCACAGTTGGGAGAGTCTATCCCTACAATGTTGGCTCCAATGCCAAGTTTATTGTTGTTCTATGCATTATCTATTATAGGCTGGTTAATTACTTCATTATGGTTATCCGTTTCTGTTTCCAATTCTTTATCTATTTTTTCCATAATATCCATTGTAAATGTTTCTTCTATAATTTTATTGATATTTGTTGTATTTATTCTGATATCTTCTTCAGATTCACAATTTATACCCATCATATCATAAATTATTACAGTTTATACTTTATTAACTTTACTATTTAATATTTTTTCAAAACCCCCTTCACCGGATCACTTGAAATTGAGAACTGATGTTGGACATGGTCATCCGGTGATGTCTGCAAGTAATAGGACAACTGCTCGTCTCCCCATCTGCCTAAAGTTTAGGAAACTGTCTCCAAACATCCAAAACGACTCAGAGCCTTCTGTCAGTCTCCTCCAAAAAATTAGGCCCCCTCCTAAAATTTAAGAAACTACCTGACCATTGGTGACATCAGATAAACCCCCGAAATGCAATCAAAAGATGTCCTGTGTGAATCTGCAACCCCTTGATGGGTTCCCTATCCATCTTATTCGCCTACAAAACCCCATTGATAGGCATATCCCTATAAAATAGTTGACGTTCAAGAAATGGGGACATTACAATTGTTCCTAAGACATAAATGACCGTCATCAAAAATGGGTTAGTAAAATAAAAGCCTATAACTTGATATATAATATGTGAAGTGGAAGAACAATATCATAGCAGATGCATTGTCTCGCAAATCTTACTTGTGCACCATTACGAGTATTACAACGGGTTGGAAGAACTCCATTATTGTTGAATATCCCAAAGATCCACGTGCAAATAATATCCTCGAAGGAAACATACAAAATGAAGAATATAAAAATAGTAGACGAACTTATTTGACTCAAAATTTAAGCACTGCAATTGGCACGGTCAAGAATGAGAAAATTCAAGTCAAAGATATCACTATTGATCTTTCAGTCAATCAATCAGTGCATCAAATAAACTGGCAGAATTGCAGCAAGTTTAGAAGCTAGGCAAAGATGCAATAAGTTGCTCCAGCTGATAGCAACTCCATCAATGACTATTGATTGAGATCAAACATTTTTTGCATAGCTATATTTCTAAGCCATTCCTCCAAACCATAGGCAGACAACAGTCGCAAACAATAGAAATTCTAAGCAGGGACAAAGACTACTTAATGTCAATAAAAGTTATTTTCTACAATTAGTGTCACTCCTAAGGTAATACCTTGCAAGGCATCTCTGCATAATTGATCCATTAACATCAGCGAAAAATTCCCCTAGCAAACTAAAAATACCATGAAATTCAAAATAAAGGTGAAATTATATTTGTACAATGTCAAGACTCAAAACCATCAATGTGGTTTTGACCCTTCAAATTGGTTGTTCTTTTTGTGCCAGTAAAGGTTCCACTTGACTTAGTAGTGGTTCTACATGACTTAAAGAGATGTTTGGGACGGTAACAATTTCATTTGTGAACAAACTGGCTGCATTTGTGGCAATGGTGGTTTTGCCCAAATCTAACGGGAAGTCCAATAACAGAAATTCTAATTCCCAAGAGTTGGCAGAGTTTTGGTGCATGAAAGGACAATTCCATCATCAGTCAAAAGGAGAAGGCATCAATAATTTTAAGCAAAGGACCAGAGAATTTGAGTAGCAAGTGAATCAATTGATTGTGAGTTGCAGAAAGTGCAGTGACAGAGAGTTGAGAGAAGCATAATAGTTTATTGCTGTGAGCACACTCCGTACTTTGTTCTTTGTAATTGCCCAAGTTGAAGGAAGGAGGGAAGGTAATGAATTGCACTTCGAGCTGCTTTCCCCCACCTTGGGTTTTCAGATTAACCTTGGTTTACATGTTTCGTTCCGATCCAATTTCTCTTGCTTAGTTCATGTCTTCATTTCCAGAAATAATCCACACTAATTTTTGCATACTATACATTCAATTTGTTGTCATTTGAAAACTAACTATAGCATCGTAAATTGCATCCCTATGCAATTTCTTGCTCACCGATGCCTCATTTTAGCTTGTATGGCCTCCTGCATCAATTTCCGAAAACCCAACTCAATTCCACATGACATTCTGGCACCTTCTCTCAAAATAGGACTTATGGTCCTGATTTGGGACCACATTGGAGGGAATCCCAAGAATCAGGCAACCAAGTCACCCCATCCCCCAATGTTCGGCCTTCTTCAAGTTTTCCATTCCAAAATGATGTGAGAAGTATAAAAACAAGCCATCCTCCCTCATTTTGAGATCTATCTTCACACCTATACACACTATCTACATGCAATGTCAAGACGTCAATCAAGCAAGCATTCAAGGCATTTCGTCCCACCATATCCTTCATTGTGGCAAGCTTCAATAACCTTCATGCAAGCATGTCTTTTATGATTTCCTTTTAGGCTTTTGTGGAGTCATGTTGTTGCATCAACATTTGTGATCACATTCAGAGAACATTGCGTCATCAAGGTATAAGACACGTTTATTCTCAGATCTAGCCTCTGTTATATCTTAGCAAGCTTTTCTTTCAAGCATATTTTATTTCTATTTCAAGGTTGATTCCAAAACCAAGGTTTGACTAAGGCAAACCCCTTTCTACACCATTTTTCTTCTTTTTCTATGTGCAGGAACAAGTGGTGCCGCTACGAAGCGAGATTCGGGCAGATCGAGAGATTGGCTATAGTCTGCGACTGAATTCATTGGAAAGTGCAAGGAATAGGGCGAGTGAGTCGCCTCATTCTCGAGAATAGGGCAAGTGAGTCGCCACATTACCCCCATCTTAGCTTCAACTTTGGTCTACAGGTGTGTTATAGTCTTCCCTTTCTATTTCTAGTACCAGAATTGGCCTATCATTTCTCAATTGTTTTGTGCACACAGAAACCCATCTTTTCTCCCCATCTAGCCCTAGATCTAGCATTTACATTCCCCCACATTATAGCGAAGGATTATTGCATCCACTCAACACTTGATCCTTCTTGAGCCTAGTGGATCATCTTCCTCCCAATGTAAGAAAATAGATAAGCCTAAGCTTCCTAATTTGTTTAAACATCCTAGTGAACACACCCATTTCTTTCATTATACTAACTATAATTGGAATTATTTGTGATGTTTTACTAATTTCAAGAAAGTGGAAACTTAAGAAAGTATGGATCAATTACCAAAAGAGAACAAATAAATAAAATCCCACTTTTCAGAAAGCAAAAGTTTAGCATTCATAAGAACCTCACATATTATTAAGCTAGATATATGGATCATGTTTGATAGGAGTTAGAAGCAAATATATCAGATTTATTTTGCTTCCCAATAAGCCAAAGATTCATTACTTCACAAGAATGAAGGAGTTCAAGAAATTAGAAATCATGAATCATAGAACACTTGTTGATGAATTCACTTACATTTTTAAGAGTACAAAACTCGAGTAATGTCTCTATCAGCAACTCCACTGGTGCCACTGCATTTGCAAGCTTTGCAATAACAAAAGATCATTAGATTTGCTACTCATATAGAAAAATAAAGTTCCTTAAACTTGGTTCAGAAAATATTCTCTATGGAAAGACATTTGCTTATTTATTATTGTTGACATAATTCCTCCTCACAACAGAGCAGCCATAAGGTGAAAAGCTATTTCACATGTCATGGAACTATATCAAAGGTGAACAAAGAGACGAGCACTGTTATACAAAGTTCCACTAACCTAAACCCTTGACACATTTGATGGTAAAAGAAACTAAAGCAAATTGTGCTTTCAAAAACTAACTACCTTTGCATATCCCATACCAGGCATTTAGATTTGCCATAAAAGCATGGAAAATAAAATGTATTATCATATATGGAAAGGAATGTTCATTTTCTTAAGGACATCTAAAATGATAATGCTGTGAGAAGTTACCTTAGCTAATATCATATGAAGATCCAAAGAAAGTGCATGAAGTTTTTCAGCTTCAATATCTCTGTCACCATTAACTATATGGCCACCCTCAGACAAATCATTGCATACAATATCATTAGACACTTTACTGTTCTGTTGATTAGATCCTTGTGTGCCCCAAAGCAGTGCATATATATCCATTCCACATAATACATATAATTTTGATACTATATTTGTCTCCCATTTTCTATTTTCAGCTGGATCCCATATCCTCCGTAACTTGTATGAAGGATTGATAATCGTGGCGTCTGCATCTGGTCTTGAGTTAGCTCCTTCTGTTGTTACATGCTTTGGTTGTTCTGTTTTTTTCCTGCAAATTAGATCTTCCTGCAAAAATAAATCTAAAGAATGAAACTGATACTAACAGTAACTTGGGTTCATGGGGAAATAGGTCCATTTGATGTCAAACAAAAACTCCCACTGACATACAAAACAAATGAGGACAGCAAAGGCATCTCTAGCTACAAGTAAAACAAGATCACCTGCCCAGGACTGCAGTCACGCTTTCTCTTTAAAGTTGGAATTGCATCTGACCTTGAGCTGGTTCCTTCTGTTGTCACATGCTGTGCTTGTACTGTATTCTTCCAGCAAAGTAATTCTTCTTCCTGCAAAAATAAATCTAAACAATGAAACTGATACTTATAGTAACTTGGGTTCATGAGAAAATAGATTCATTTGATGTCAAACAAAGATTCCCACTGATACACGTATAAAAGGACACCAAAGGTATCTCTAGCTAGAAGTAAAATAAAAATCACCTGCCCAGGACTGCAGTCATGCTTTCTCTTTAAAGTTGGATTTGCATCTGATCTGTAATCATCCACGATTCTACTCTCAATTTAAATTTACATGTGACAATGCTGCCCTACTTAAATTAACTACAAATGACAGATTAGAATGTGCAAAATGCTGGAATTAATGATCTTCAGTTGCTCAAAATGAAACAAAGTTGCATTGATATGAAACAATATGAAAACTCAACAAAAAATATTGCTAGATAGCCCAATGCAGAGAGTACCAGATGGAAGTGACAAATGCCTTACTTCATCTGCCTCCCTTGGCCAAGAGTAGTTAAATAGAGATCTTGATAGAGCATGTATGAAAATCTGAGGCACCTATTCTGCATAGATTCAAATGAAGCGAAGATTGGCATCAAAACCATAATCGGCTCGACCTAGCTAGAGGGAGGACACACACATGGACAGCTACTAGAGGAATTTTTCACCACAATAGTACTCATAAAGGGGAAGAAAATGTGGGCCAAACTAGCAGCTAATAGTTACATTCAGATGCCTTTGCATGTGGCAGTATTAAATGCCGTTACAAATCTCTACAAGAATAATATGATTGCCGTTATTGGGGCTGTATTCAACATCCCCCAAATGCAAGAAAATAGAAACCCTAAAGAATCCCTCCATATGTTCAGAAGTGTGTTGGCAAAGCACAGAATGAAAGATCTTTCACAGTTTTCTCATCATACATCTGACTTTGTTCTCTCCACAGAAAAAGGATCACATCACAGAGCTAGCCGAAGGCCTCCTATTCTTGTTACATAACAGGAATAGGGGAGGATATGACTTAGACAAGTAGAATGTAAAGAATATCACTTCCACTTAAGAAAGGAGTGTAATCTTTTTCTTATTGATATGGATGGGACCTCCTCGTAGGCAGTAGCTTATGTATCAAAAAAATTAAAAAATGATATATGCTTACACGAATACATGTGTATGTGCAGGTATATATACACATATGTACATGTACACGTATGTATATGTGTGTGAGTATAGTTATCCCTTGCTGTCCCAAAAAATAGCCTGCCAGGCTGCTATCCATGAAACATGTCCCTTTGTCCTTTTCCATCCTCATCCTAAAAATATTGTGGAACATAGACACAATGTCAAAAACATGTTTTTGTCAAATCATGTTCTATAGTAGTTACAATGGAAATATTATAAAAAGCAGCACCTCTAAGCTATTATTTTTTGTTATAGAAATCCTATAGGATTATAAAGGATATCCATTGGTTTCCAAAACCCAACAGTTGATCTGCCTCAAAGTCAAGGTTTTTATAACATGAACATTGGTGACTTGTTGTGATGTCCCCAATTTTAGCAGGTATTGGCAGTGGCTTTGTCAGCTCATTATCGCGACCCTCGTGAGTTGACGCCTGGTTTTGAGGGTCCCCGTTGGCAGGCTTGCTATTTTTAGTAAGTCTGGACTTACTATATTTAGTAAGTCATTTTGGTCAGTTTCTATTTCTGGCACGGCAGTATCGGCAATGGTCAATGCTCCAGTCTATATTCAGTTTGTGCAGTTCTTTGGCTGGGGACTTACTATTTTTAGTAAGTCTATTTTTGGCAGTTGTCATTTTTGGCAGTACAGTGGGTAGCTCTGGCAGTTAGTCGTCACCTGCAAGCGGATGTTGGATTTATTGCACGAGCTCATATTTATTAATTAATTAATAATTAAAGTCATATTGTTATAATACTTTATTATAATAATGTTTTAGAAGTTGTTAATTAAAAGAGTTGTTAACTGAAGCTCTTTTTGGGAAACTGTGGCCAAGGATGGGTTATAAATATGAGCTCATTTCATTAGGATTGGCATTCGATTATTGATTAAACTTTTGACTTTGTGGCTCTGTGCCAGAATTTCTGAATTGCGCCCTTGCTGAAGTATAAGGGTTTCTGAGTTCTTCACTTCTACAATTGTGTTGAGGTAAACAATTGCACGATCTCTCTACTGTATTTCTATGGCTAAGAAGAGAATTGGATTTATTCTGGAGTTTATTATCTGAGGAGTTTGTTGATATTTAATTGGCACACTGAGAGTGCAATTAATTCTGAAATTGATTTTGTCATTGATCATTATACACTTTTGTCATTTGTTGAAATTGATTTGAAGGATGGAATTCGAGGGTTTGAGAGTTTGTGCTTGCTGAGAACGTATAATCTCAGATTTGCTGCGCTTTGAACCAACCAGCAATGTTGGTGAATTGTGCTTGGAGTTACGGGTTGCAGAGGTAGAGAAATGCGTTTGTTTTCAAACGATTTGAAGGCTTGGCATCAATTTTCATGGAAGAGGAACGTGGTTTTTGGAACGCATTGAGGTGACAGTTGGCGTGGGATTTCATAAGGATTGCAGATTGTTTACAGCGACTGCTTCTTCACCAGTCACGTGGAAGTACTGTGGGGTGGCGTTTTACCTGTTGGCTGCCGCTTCATATCAGCAACGTTACCAGCATTCAAGGGACAACGTGCTAATGTCAATTGGTTGGTACAGAAATTTTATATAATTCCTCAGCTTTGAAACGTTTGTTATTTTCTTGGAAAATTGTAATTGTTGTTTCTTCTAGAAACATTGGTAGTAATTCTGAATGTTATGTTTAAAAAATCACGAAAACCCAAATACTGGAAATTAAAAAAAGGGACAAAGCATTGTAGAGGTTTATCAGGAGTTTATTTTCAGAAATTGGAAAAGTGTTATTTGAAATTGTAAAAGTCTTTGAAGAAGCCAGTCAGGCTCATTACACTTGCCTCAAAGTCGAGGTGTCTATAACATGAACATTGGTGAGGAATGCACATATTCCATTCCTGTCTATAAAACCCTATGTTCCACGGCGTTTCGGGGACAACAGGGGATGCGTTTCCAGGACGTTTCCTAAAGAACCAAAAATAGGGGACAACAGTATAAAAATTGTGTGAACTTTTCACAATATATTAAGATATTATAGATAGAGAGAGGGAAAGAAAGAGAGATATGTCAATAATTGATAACAACAAGACAATATGTAAATAAATCACCGATTTACAAGTTACAACAGTAGTATAACAACATAAATGACAATAGCAGCAGTATGAATAAGTATAACTGTATAACAGCATTATAACAATAGTTTCAAACATCAAAACCATGGTCTATCAATATAAATATCCAAATCAAAATGTCTCAAACATGTATCCGCAAGTCTTAAACACCAAAATATAACATGCTAGAGGCACAACATATGAAACTAAGCCTGTGTGTGTGTGTGAATTTTTCAAAATATATTAAGATATTAAAGCTAAAAAGAGGGAAAGAGAGAGACATATGTCAATAATTGACTATGTTACCCCGGGTTTCCAAAACGAGGGGACAAGGGGACGGGGAAACGGGTTTCCGGGAAGGATTTTTTTTCTGGAGCAAGGAACGGCAAGGGACGGCAGTGGGGATGAACATATAAAAAATAAAGAAATTTTAAAATATATAGGAAAATTTTAAATATTCATATGAAAACATGGATAAAGCATGTTTCTATACATTATAGAACCTTAACATATAACGTTTGTATTAAATAATTTAAATTGAGAGTTCACATGAGAGTGGAAGTCAAACAAAATAGCAAAACGCAATTATTTAAATGAATTTAACAGGACAGCCAGGGGACGGGTTTCCGAGTTTGCGGGACGTGTCAAATTTTGTCGGAAACGCGTCCCTGGGTAACACTGATAATTGATAACAACAAGACAATATGCAAATAAATCACTGATTCACCGGTTACAACAATAGTATAACAACATAAATGATAATAGTAGCAGTAGAAATTAGTATAACAGCATTATAACAATAGTCTCAAACATCAAAACCACGGTCTATCAATATAAATATTAAATATTCAAATCAAAATGTCTCAAACAAGTATCTAGAAGTCTCAAACATCAAAATATAACAGGCTATAGGCACAACATACGAACTAAGCCTCATTCTAGCTATCAATATCCAAGGGCTCAAAATCACCTGAGTCACTATCTCCCTTTGCCAGAAGTGGATCATCCAATGGTAGCCTGACCAATCCTGGTCGCACCTTCATTTGAATTCTATCGTCCCCAGACATGAATCCAAACCTTGTGGGGCCCTACACTTGTTGACGGGTAAAACGTATTGTTATTATGTTATGTGGTTAATATTGTTAACCGAGGGGTAGGTAGTTATACGGGTTGCAACGGTTGGCCTCGCACCCCCTCGGGTCTTTATACTATACTCTCTCGATGGTATCAGGCATTATTGTTATGTGTATGAACTTATATGGCATTAATGAAATCATTTGCAGTTCTCTGATATTGTGTTATTTCCATTATACAACATTCTTTGTTATGCATTAATTCTCTTTACCCCGTAGTAGTAAACATCTGGCGTCGTTGCCTTAAAAAACCTGGGCGTAGCGAAGAGTGAATGGCGTACGAAGGGCAATGGGCATACCTCTAGAGGACGGTAGCAACAGGGAGGACGACAGATTCGAAAAGTTGTTCGAGGGAGAACGTGCGTTGACCTCAGACTTTGTGGCCCTCTTACAAGTGACAGTAGAGACTCACGTATGGAGGGAAACCGAACAGGAAGAAGTCCCTGAAGGTGTCGTGTGGGATTCCCTCAAAGTTAGTCCTGCAATCAATCAGTTGATGAGTCAGCTCCCTCGGTTGTTGGCACCGACATCCCTCGCCCTGCGTAATCGACAAGAGGAGATTGATCGGGAACAACGTCATTAACAGATCCTTCGTAACTACGAAGAAAATTGCGGTCGAGAACAAGAACACGATGAAACCCATTGGAGGCAAAACAATAACTGAGCTTTCTTGAGAGAATTAGAAATAAAAGAGAGCACCGGAGTTGTTACGATTCTATCGTGATGATGACACATATTGTGTAACAGAAGTGATGAATTAATAAAATATTGGTGTTTTTAATTATATCATGTGTGGTTTCATTTTCATGTGCAAAAGAAGGAATTCATGCCAAACTTGTTAAGTAAAGATAAAAGTAGAAAGGAATCTGTAAACGAGTGTGAAGCTATCCAGAGGACTTTAGCCCTACAACAGCAGGCAAAACGCAGGAGACAGTTGAGGAGGATTGTTGAAGAGCTACCCGAGGAAAGGTTGGTAGAAAGCAGTCAAGTTGGTGTCACTGTGGGCAAAGCCGAAGGGGAACAGTACGGTGGAGAAGAATACCACCGGGCGTACGGTTGGGAAGAACACCGCGAGGACTACGGCGAAGACAACTTTATTTTTTGGGGGGAATGATGTTGTCAGGTAAAATGTATTATTAGTATGTTATGTGGTTAATATTGTTAACCGAGGGGTAGGTAGTTATACGGGTTGCGGCGGTGGGCATCGCACCCCCTCGGGTTTTTATATTGTAGTCTCTCGATGGGTATTAGGCATTGTTGTTATGTGTATGAACTTATATGGCATTAATGAAAGCATTGGCAGTTCTCTGATATTGTGTTA
>MU226460.1:1000483-1012664 GCA_018584345.1 Thuja plicata
TCTCATTTCCGAAGTCATAAGGGTTAAATTAGTAAATGGAGGAATAAGGAGTTGGATGCAAACTGTTTGACAAAATTCCTATCAGCAGTTGTTTAGTTTTTGGGCATTTAAGGGTGTCCATTACATACCAGCTAGCAAAACTGGCCTATTAATGGGGTTCCGTAGGCCAATGTGATGGCTAGGTAACCCTTTCAGAGGGCTATGACAACATTTTGGACTTGGGGAGTCAGTTTGGTCAGTTTTAGCAGTCTCATAGATTTTAGGAGGAATCCCTATTTTTTAGGAATGAGGTGAGAGCTAATAGGGATACACCAGAGGACTGCCGGGATCATCCTAGATGTTTCTGGCACGTTTCCTATTTTTTAGGAGCTTTCCTAAATTTTAGAGTTGAACTGCCAGTTCACTCATTGGGACCGAATAGCGACAATGCACAGCCATTGTCAGACAGATCTCAAATCGGAGGTCAGATTAGTGAGATATGGATTTTTGAGGAATAATTTAATATTTAATATGTTTGGGGATTTGTTGATGTTTTGTAGCTTCTGTCAGATAAATCCTATGAGACTATTGAATATATATATATATATATATATATATATTATGTGAGATATAATATATAAAGATATATATCTAAAATAGTATTAGAAGAAATTAATATAATAATGATTCAGAGATATTACATGTGTGTGTGTATATGTAGTTACATAATCAATTGTCATTATATTAATCTCATATTAATGAATAAACATGTCCCATCATGGGACATGTCTCATGAAGGGACATGTCTCTCCTAGCCTCATTCTCAATATAAATGAAAGAGAGATTGTTGCATTTGAAAAACACATACAACATAGAGTGCTATTACATTTGCAGTTATCCTAAAACTTAACATGGTATCAGAGCCAGACTGCAAATGTAAGAGAGCAGTTTGTTGATGGTGCATGTGTGATTGTCTCAGAAAATACAGTTTCAGTACATGGACCATATCTCACAAATACACCGTTGGATTTTGCTGCACTTTGGATATGTTGGTGATAAACCAATTGTGAAGAATCTCACCAGAGCGATTGGAGAGAAAGTGTGGGGTTCAAAAGTTATGACCAACTGTGTACGGGTCTATGTGAAATCCAGTGAGTGAAGTTGTGTTGCAGACTTTTGTCCACACCAAGTGCAAAGAATAAGGTCAAGTGAATTGTAGTAGTGTTAAGAAGACAAAAGAGTGCTTGAAGAGTTTGGTAGGGGTTGGTAGAGATTTTGGGACCTAAGGCAAGAGTCTTTGGAAAACTCAATCTTTATAGACATTTTTTGAATTGTTAAATATACACCCTCATTGCAGCAACTTGTATCAAGGATGTTGATACACAGATAAGTATTTATTATTCTTGTGTATTACTTTATCTACTCATTGTAGTCTCTCTCTTATGTGTATTTCTATACGTACTATAAGAGCTATTTGCCTTGATCTTTTCTGAGGATGCTCTTGCAGGAAAAGGAGAATTGACGTCAGATTCAGAAGGAGTCTGATGCTCCATCAAAAGCATCATTGATGAGGAGATCAAATGATTGATATTCAAAGGGAGTTCGAAAGTCCATATGTGTGACTATATGAATTTAATGGGCCTACCTCCTGTGTACATCATAAGGAAGTGACGACTTCCAAATGATTATCACTTGTATTTGCAGAAGTTATTGGAAGGTGACAATCTTACAATAACTTAAATCATGATATACATTATTTATAATGTTGAAACAGATCATGATGGATTAAATCAACAACTAAGTGTTAGATGTCATTAAATTGAGGGTCTATGAGTTGTTTGTATAGATATATAATAGGTATTTGGTGAATATCATGTGTTGATATTCTGCGGGCCAATACCTTATTGAGTACTTGGTGAATATCATATGTTGATGTTCTGATAGGCCAATACTCAGAGTATTTGGTGAATTTCATGTGTTGACATTCTGATAGGCCAATACTCAAGATATCAAATGTGATATCAAATGATGAAAATCTTCTATTGGGATAGACATCTTATGATGGCTGAAACAGATCATGATAGATGATTTCTTGCATGGTGGATTAAGGTCCTTAAACAGACCATGGCCTTCTATTGTGATAGACATCTTATGATGGCTGAAACAGATCATGATAGATGATATCTTGCATGGTGGATTAAGTTCCTTAAACAGACCATGACCTTATATTGTGATAGACATCTTATGATGGTTGAAACAAATCATGATAGATGATAAATGTTCCTATGGTAAGGGTACATGTGCACATTACATATAGGACATTTTTGAGTTATGGTGAATATTATGAGACTTGATATTCTTGGTTAGACCATACCTCTGATATCATATTGAGGTGATATCTAAAATACTTTTTGAGTTATGGTGAATATCATAAGACTTGATATTCTTGGTCAGACCGTATCTCTGATATCACATTGAGGTGATATCTAAAATACTTTCTAAGTTATGGTGAATATCATGAGACTTGATATTCTTGGTCAGAACATATCTCTGATATCATATTGAGGTGATATCTAAAATATTTTTTGAGTTATGGTGAATATCATGAGACTTGATATTCTTAGTCAGACCATATCTCTTGATATCACGATGAGGTGATATCTTCTCTCTTTAAAGTAATGGATCTTTTTGAATTGCATTTTGATGGATTTTATCTTCCCTAGCTCAAAGGGAGTGTTGATGTTTTGTAGCTTTTGTCAGATAAATCCTATGAGACTATTCAAGATATATATATATATATATATGAACCTTTCCATTTCATTGTTACTCACTATACTAACTAATAAAAATGGAATACTATCTCATTCTTTGGTCAGCATCCGTATAAAGAGGAACATAGATCTCTCAATTTATTATCATAGTTCTATCAAATTATTGATAAGCTTGGTCACAAGGTCTTAAAAACAGGCATAAACCATAGTTCAGATTTTATTGAATTATATACCTCGTGCTATATATATATATATATATATAGATATATAGATATATATATATATATAGATTATGTGAAATATAGTATATATAGATATATATGTAAAATAGTATTAGAGAAATTAATATAATAATGATTCAGACATATTACGTGTGTGTGTGTGTGTGTATGTAGTTACATAATTAATTGTCATTATATTAATCTCATAATAATGAATAGACATGTCCCTTCATGGGACATGTCTCTCCTAGCCTCATTCTCAATATAAATGAAAGAGAGATTGTTGCATTTGAAAAACATATACAACATAGAGTGCTATTACATTTGCAGCTATCCTAAAACTTAACAGGATTAATAAATATTAATAAAGTGCTTATTATAAGCACTAAAAAATAAAAAAATGTCCCTTGTGGCACTTTTCCCTAGGAGTCATAAGTTTATGTTTATCTTTTAAAAAGGCCCCTTTTTAATGATGAAAGACCCCCTCATATGGATCGAACTTTATAGAAGAGGAATTGTAATTATAATAAGCAAATTTTAATGTTATTATAATTAAAAACAAACCCTAAGATGGTTTGAACATGGCTTGGAGGGAAAATTTGTCATGTTCCCTAAATAGTCATTATTGGACTATTTAAATAATAAGGGATTTAATTATTTAATATTAATGGATAAATTAATATTATATAATAATTTCTATTTCCACTTAAATAATCTCTATTTCATATTAAAGTTTAAGTATTTAAAAATACAGTTCCTTTACGGAACAGTTCCCTTACGGGACACAACCAACCACTTTGGTTGTATTTTAAAATAGTCGGCATCACCATGGAGGCGGGGGTGTTGAAGTTTGTTTTCGAAGTAATGGTAACTACACAGGGTAATGAAAAATATTCCTTTCGTCAGACAAGTCTGGCCTAGTGGAATACGAAGGAGGTCTGAGGATAGAAAGAGACGTGGCTACGGGAAGGAGTAGAGCAATCTGGTTCATAGACAAATATCTGCTACCTGTTAGCGCCGGTCTTTGGTGTGGAACTTGTCGTTTCACGGGATACGGTGTTTTTCATTGTCGTTAGTAAAAGTGGGAGTAATTTCAAGTCGGCACGGCAATACCTGGTTGAAAACGACAAATGTTCGGGCCCATAGTGAACATACAAAGATTTGGCATGAGTGAATAAGCATTTTGGGATGACTTCCGAGTGATTTCACTAACTCGCGTCTGGTGATTGAGAATGTATTCGCAGTAGCAGATTGGAACGTGTCCCCTCCAGCAATCCAAACTAAGACGTGTCTTCAACTCTTTCTGCAATTTCCGGAAACAGCAAGTCAGAGCGGGAGTAACGGGCAGACTTGATGGTAAATACAGGTGCATATTCTAATGTAGCAACAGAGTTTATATTTCTGAATAAAATACGATTTTAGAAGTTGGAAGTGTATAATGTTTGATCTTGTTTAAATGAATTATAAATGATCATTTGGCACATTAAGGTTATCAGAATATTACAGTAATTCCTATAAAATAACAAGTACTTCTAGAGAATTTGGGAACCATTACAGTATTTGCAGACTTTGTATTCAAACAATAGTTTCCTGGTGAATTGGGGAATTTTACAAAATTTTGGATTAAAAAGGAAGAGGGAAGCCATTTTGGTATTATCTCATGTTCATTTGGCTACCAAGCTTGAGGGGAAGACCAATTTGCAGGGTTTTCTAACAGATTTACCTAGTTTAGAATGAAATCTCTCAATTAGTTCATTGCCTGCAGGTGTGAGACTATCATCTCAGGGCAATTTCAAGGAAGAGCCTCAAATTAGAGTAATTTTGTCGAAGGTTTGTGACTACTACAGCTAGGCGTGGGAGTGGAAATCAGATTGCAGGCTGTAGAATAACTTCAGATTATAAATTCAGCTTCTGTGGGTCCCTTAAAGCCATACGGTTCCAGCAGGAGTCCAAAAGTTGAGAATTGTGACTAGGCATTGGCAGAGTTGTCATCTCCGGACGAATTTAAGAGGGAATCATCAACAGCTACAGCAGATCGGTCATTCTAGGAAGTTTGCAGTACAGATCAGGGTAAAAATTGGAAGGAGAATGAGCCAATGCATGCCGTCCAGCCTCAGACCAGTCAGATCGACTTCCCAGTCATTATGTGTGATCAGAATCGACAGTGGTTTGACTGTTTGCAGCACCTCCTGAGACGTCCACAAAAAATTTGGAAAGTTTCAGCCAATAAACCTACTGTTACAACTGGTACGCCTTGTATGAATTGGCAACACTCAGAATTTTTTAGAAATTAATAAACTATTCAGATTTAGTGGAAATTACTCATTTTCTCCAGAATTAGCCTTTCCTTGAATTAGAGTTGCAGTATTTTAGTTTCCAGCTTTGCTTTTATCATTTTGAATCATTCAAAAACTACAAAAAAAATCCAACTCGCCTGTTAAAGACAAATTCAGTGCAAACATCAAAAACGGGGTTGTATCTTACACAACCTCACACCCTCTCACCCCCACCCCTCCCATCCCCCAATAAAAAGAAAGTAACTCCCAAACACTCAACAAATGAAGAATCCCCACAGCCACGTGACAAAGAGAAACTCCCATAAAAAGAAAGAGAAGCGTCAAGTAATGCCCCTAAAAGAAATGACCTCCTAAGACTCATGGATGAACACACACCCCCCCCAAAAGGTGGCGTGAGAGAGAGAGAGAGAGAGTCAACACAAATAGTCCTTTAATGAATAATGAAATAGATCTCTACACATCAAACAATGCCTCTCCTTTCCCAAAAAGGATAGCTGTTAGATTCCCGCTCTAGATGTGGAATTAAGGGAGGAAATTGGATGAATATCTCTACAAATTGCCCAGATTTTTCCATGCCTATGTTGAATCGTTATTGAAACTAATCTATGAGCTCGGCACAACTGCAAGAAATGTCATCATGAATGCATATAGAGGTGGAGAGAGAACAAGAGGGTTATGTGTACTTACATTACATCCAAAGGTGATAAAATGTCGTAAATGTTGGTCTGCACAAGGTTATTTCCTAACCCGTTTTGTTTTTTCCCAGTGTTCCATGGGGGCACATCCCTCCCCCCAAAAGGTCCACATCCCCTGCATGTTAATGTTTTATAGCTGCAGGAGAAATCATTTCTACCTACAATGGTTGTTTCTCTACCTGCGATGATTGCTTTTGTGCTGTATTTTGTTAGTTGGTGTCGTTCATTTATGACAATGAAGTGTTTTCTACCTCAGCTCATGAAACGGCTCCTTTACGATAACCTCAGTCAATTCATGTGCCACGACTATGAGAATATGGAACGGTACATTTTATTAACTGTCGTCGGTTCATGCTTACACAGTCTTATTTTTGGCGTAGCATTTTGGAATTCAAGCATCTCATGTTTTGTAACGGCAATTCATCAAAGAGACACGTGTTCATGCGGTTGAGTCAGAAGTATATGATGGGTCACCGCTATGCAAGAGATGATTTTTCGATAGCGTTGTTTGGTGTATATCTGCAATGTTATTCTGTGATGAGATTTTTCTTATCTGGACACTCAAGACCTCAGTGTAACTGATGTCTTCTTGTTTTGACGGCAAGTGAGATTTTGTTTTGGTATTACAGTCACTTGCAGGGGCTGTTTCCAGTACATTACAATCATTCATTTTGAAACCTCTGATATCTGGATTATGATCTATAGGGATGTTATCTTATTATGGTAATTTTTCTTTTGGACATTATTGGGTGTGCAGTTCGATATATCATTGTTTTTTCTGTAGGTGGCTATAGATCCTGTATGTAGTATTCTTGATGTGTGTTGATTCTTCGAGTTGCAGATTGATTATTATTGTAAAGAGAGTATAGTGTAATCTTCTAGTGTATGAAGGTTCAAAAGTTTGTGAGTTTTGTACTGAGACTGATTATTATTCAATAAAGGAGTACCTTTTTTGTGTGGCTGGGTTTTTCCCTCGAGGGTTTTCCCAGGGTAAATCTCTGTGTCATCTATTCGTATGCTTTTCTGAGTTTCTGTATATTGCATTTATACTATTCTAGTTCAGAACATTAACATGGGATCAGAGCAGGTCTAGGTAAAGATCCCAAACCAGAATTTTACAAGCAGCGTTCATGCAGCAAAAGTGTATAGCAGACCTGATCTCAGTTATAGCAGCCAGCTTTCAAGAGATGTATTAGAAGCTGTGATGAATGCTCAATGATCATCAACCAACACTTAGCATTCCACTCCCAACGGGTCATGGAGATCACCTTGGAGGGGACCTTTATAGTATTAATATGATGAAAGAGATCATGTTGTTGATAGCAGGGAAAGATACGGAGATCAAAATCTGAAAGGACATTTCAACAATAAGGAGATAAGTATTTTATGATAGTACCTTTGAATATTGATTATAAATTTTTTATGTAGTTAATACTAATTCATGTTATAACATTGGGAATAGTGAATCATGTATGCTTCTAGAATTGATCTGTATATTTCTCTTCATGGTAGTTTGATTCTATAAATTATTATTAATTTCTCTTGGTTGCAGGATGGATCAAGGAGCTATAGTATGGGGGATTAATTATCTGAAATCTCATGGGGAAGAGTTTAAACATCTAGTTGGAGTATTGATCATTCATGAAGACTTGGACCGCAGTCATGAGTCTAAGTTGATAAGGTTGGGTCAGCCTTGGATGAAGAGTTTGCTTCAGCAAGGAAGTTGAGAAAGACAAAGATACTAAACAATGAAATCCCTATCATTGTGATCAGCTACTTCTAAGAGGAGGATATGACAATTAGAGGGAGCTTGAGCAGCAAAGGGAGAGTGTCAAATCCTTTTGCTGAGGATCAACAAGCTCGTGTAGCAGTGTGACTGCTAAAGCTCTTTGTTTGGTCAACATTGGAATCAGCTCTATTTTTCTATGATAATCAAAGCGGTGAGAATGTTGCCCCTATAGAAAGGGAGTCTCCATTCAGAGGGAATCTGACTATCCATCACAGGAAACCTTGGACGAGGAGGTCAAATGGTTGATATCAGATTCTGAGGGAGTCTGACTTGGACAAAGAGTTCAAAAGGTTGATATTTGTCTCAGGGAGAGCGACATCATCATGAAGATTTGTTATTGAGTTCTTCTCTGTGAGGGAGAAGTTCGAGGTGCAATCCCTTGTTAATGAGTTCTTCTCTATGAGGGAGAAGTTCGAGGTGCAATCCCTTGTTAATGCGTTATTCTCTGTGAGGGAGAAGTTCAAGGTGCAATCCCTTGTTAATGCATTCTTCATTGCGAAAGAAGTTTGAGGTACAAGCCCTTGTTAATGCATTCTTCTCTGCGAGAGAAAGTTTGAGGTGAAAGCCCTTGTTCCACCCTCTAGGAGTAGCCATGGTGGATTTCATGTGAGAGACTCCGTGACTTAGCTCTTGCCTTTATTCACCCTCTGGGAGTAGCCATGGTAAACGTTATGTTGAGATGATGATATCACGTTGAGAGATTTCGTGGTAAAGTTTTGTTATTGACACATATGGGTGTAGCCATTGTGTTTGTGATGATGAGAGACTCCATAACATGATATCTGCAAATAATTTCTCCTTTGCTAAGAGGGAGTGTTAATCTTTTATAGCTGTGGGAAAAATCATTTCTACCTGCGATGGTTGCTTCTATGTTGTATTTTGTTACTTGGTGTCATTCATTTATGGCAATGAAGTGTTTTCTACCTCAACTCACGAAACGGCTCCTTTACAATAACCTCAGACAATTCATGTGCCACGGCTATGAGAATATGGAACGACATATTTTATTAACTGTTGTCGCTTCATGGTTACGGCAGTCTTATTTTTAGCATAGCATTTTGGAATTTAAGCATCTCATGTTTTGTAACAGCTATTCATCGAAGAGACACATGTTCATGCGGTTGAGTCGGACAAGTATATGATGGGTCACCGCTATGCAAGAGATGATTTTTCGGTAGCGTCGTTTGGTGTACATCTGCGATGTGTATTCTGTGATGTGATTTTTCTTATCTTGACACTCAAGACCTCAGTGTAACTGATGTCTTCTTGTTTTGAAGGCAAGTGAGATTTTGTTTTGGTATTATAGTCAGTCACAAGGGCTGGTATCAGTACATTACAATCATTCATTCTGAAGCCTCTGATATTCGGATTATGATCTGCAAGGATGTTATCTTATTGTAGTAGTTTTTCTTTTGGACATTATTGGGTGTGCAGTTTGATATATCATTGTTTTTATGTAGGTGGCTATTGATCCTGTATGTAGTATTTTTCATGTGTGTTGATTCTTCAAGTTGCAGATGGATTATTATTGTAAAGAGAGTATAGTGTAATCTTCTAGTGTGTGAAGGTTCAAAAGTTTGAGTTTTGTACTGAGACTCTGATTATTATTCAATAAAGGAGTACCTTTTTTGTGTGGTTGGGTTTTTCCCTCGAGGAGAGTTTTCCTAGGGTAAATCTTTGTGTCATGTGTTCGTATGCTTTTCTGAGTTTCTGTATATTGCATTTATACTATTCTGGTAAGAACATTACCACTGTAAGGGGACATTTCCGAAACTTGGGATCTCGGGGGGAACGTCCCACCATAGAACCACCACCTCCGTCGGGGATGCCCCCAGGTCACTTTCTATATGGCACATGCCATTACATAATAAATGCAACCTTTAACTTCAAAAAATCTGTTTGCCTTTCATTGGGCACTTGTAGAGATGTTATATTGCAGGTTTTGCCTTAAAGATTTCAATTCACCTCAATTTGTATATCAGCGCCATCCCCTCCACCACTACTCTGTCGCCACCCCCTTGCCATCCCCAATTTAGGCCCTTCGTCCCCTCATCACCAAAACCCTTCCCCACATCCCTGCATCGTCCCGTCAAGAAACTCCATAGAACTATGCGATTTCCTAACCTATTTCACTTTTAGGTCCAATTCACATCTTATTCTTAAGATTCATATATGGAATTTAATTTGTCTCCAAACGTGAAATCATGACACTTATCATAATCTCATGTCTCACCCTTACCTATATATACAAGAGTCACCTATGTAAATCTCATTCCATTGTGTTGTATACTATTGTATAAGGATTGGCAAAATGATATTTTCATTGCTTCTCTCTTGTGTGGAAGGTTATATTGGTGTTTTAGATTATTCTTGCACCTATGAATCCTTGCAATGACTTTGCCATGGTATTAGAATTTTATATCTGCAAATCCCTTATCTTTTGGGAGATCTTTTCTAGGCCTTTTCATACAATGTCCTAGCATTAATCTGCACAACTACATACCCAACTCTTGGTCACATGGGGTTTTCAGCCCTTGGTCATGTCCAACCCACGAAAACTTAATTTTTTTTACCAAAGAGGCTATATTTTCCAAGAGCCATAATTTCCTTGGTGTCTTCTTGTCTTTTGTCACTGCATTATTCATATTATACATTGACCTCTTTATGACTTTGCTGCTATCGTGTCATTGTCTTAACAAATGATATTATTCATGTCCTCAATTTTGCATTCACAAAATTGAACAACCCTACGGAATTTTGCTATGAATTCTTACGTTTTCCCTCTAAGTTTTGATATTTTGAATAGTGTATTATGAAGGCGATTCGTTATCCTTGAATAGTCCTAAATTTCACACTTTTCTATGTATTCTTTTTGAAGGTTTCCATCAAGATAATCGCCATATTGTTTGTTGAAATGAGTTTTTCTTCTCTGCCAGCAAGCACTTGATTTTTGGCAACCTTCAAGTCTTTTCTTCATTTTTCTTGTTTTTGCGTTTAGTTTTTAGTCTTGATTTTGCCCTAGGATTATAGCATTTTTAATTACACTCGATTTGAGCTATCTTAGGCGTCAATCAGAGTTGTCTAGCTCAAGTTATTAAGGTTTTAAGCGTGTTGTAGGCGGGGGGTTTTCGCTTGATTGCATGTTTTTTGTTAAAACCCTTCAAAGGTGGGGTTTTTATTGCTAATTGCACGAAATAAAAATGTCATTTACATGTAAAGTGGGTTTAGAACCCCACTTTAAAATTTCACATCATTCTGAGAAGTTTTACTTGTAGTTTTTAATGGTTTAAATATGTGATGGTGGACTTTTTAAGTCCTTCTGCATATTATATTATTATTACTATAAGTTACATACAAAGATTATGTTTTAAATGCAATTAGGTGGGGGTTTTATTTATCATTGCATGTCATCATAATGCAAATCACTTTTAAATTCCACTATCAATATATTCTAAGTCCCAAATGTATAAAGGTGACCTTTTTAAATGCAAATACATATGTTAAGTTAAAAACATATGCAAAAGCATATAACTTAACATGTGTAAGTGGGGTTTTGAGATGCGTTTGCATATTAGAAGCCCGTTATTATAAACATTTTAATTTAAAAGCTTTATAGTGGCAAATTCCAACCCATTTACACATGTATTTGCATGTGAAAAAAAGCCCGTTTTTAATAACTTAAAGGCATAGTGGTGAATTTTGGAAGGAATGCATGTGTTTAACTCTAAAAAGCCCATTTTTAACTCTCTTATGCATTGAAAGGCCTTAAGTGGCAATTTTAAAAAGCCTTTGCACATTGTTTATGCATGCGTTTGGCCAAGAAAAAGTTGTCTACACCCATAGTGGCGATTTTAGAGTGATTTGCATGTCTTTACATCCCCAAAATATATTAGAATGTTTCTAATATTAACGCTCAATCTTGTATTCTGTTGTATTTTAGAAGTTTCTATTTTTGTTTTTCTCGTCATGTATATATGAGCTTCAAGCTCCTTGTAAACATATTCAATTTTATTCAATACACAAAATAATCTTTCGATTATTTTATGGTATCAGAGCGAAAGGTTTAATTTTTTTCGAAAATTTTATAATTTCAATTCGAAATTATCTGAATCTAAATTTTCGAAATTGTTTCTGGGTTCATCACATTTTCTCATTTGAGAAATCTGTCGCCTCTGCTTGCATCTAAAACCCATCTGTTCTTCATCTGCTGAAGTCTGCATCGTTTTCCTTCAGGGCATTTTTTTTGAAACAAAAAAACCGGGTTCTATTTCGTTTTTTCTACAACTTTACCATCAAGTGTCGTTTTTTTGCCTTCACACTTAAAAAACGACCTCATTGGTGGAAGCAGACAGCACTTTGTTCTACAAATCCGCCATTGTTATCAAGAAATCTGAATTTTTTTGAAGTTTTTACAGCCGACTAGGGTTTT
>MU226460.1:1032250-1045854 GCA_018584345.1 Thuja plicata
GGGCCTAAACCGGGTTTTGAAGGCTAAACCAGGTTTGCAACATAGAGTCCCAAACGGTGGATTTCGGGAAAAAATGGAAGTCCCGCACCCAATTCCTGTCAAATTCCTGCAAACAAACGGGGCCTTAGGGAAGACATTTAATATTTCATTTAAATTTGCCTTTATAATTCATTCCTCAAATGGCCCCCTTTTTATGATGACTTGACCCTTCATTTAAGTTATATTATAAAGTTGAGTTATAACTTTATAATAAACCATTAAATGAATGTAATATTAAATTGGTCACCAAAACATCAATAACTCCCAAAATACTCAATATTTTGCTATGTCATCTAAAATTGGAGTTCATCCTGTAATTCCCCATGTGACCATAAACTCTACTAAAAATAAAAAAGGTCCATCTCTATTACTCCCAAAACTTGCTATAAATAGCAAATATGAAGAACTGAGTTTCAAGAACACATTCCAAGCCAAATCTGCATCTATTGAGCTACGGAGAAGGAGTCAATCCATCTTCTAACTAGGTATTTGCCCCCAAATGACCCTCTATCCATCCTCATTAGCCTACGAGGGCCTGCTAATAGGCTAATCCTGCTAGAGTAATGTCCCTAGCTAGAAGGGGACATCACAACACAACCAATTAAAATTGAAGGGTATTCATTACAACTCATCAACTCAAACAATTTGTGAAAAGTCTCACTTGCTGGACCACTTCAAAACTCAAGACCAAACTTCATACAAGAATGGTGCAAATCAAGGCAAGTCCAACAAAGAAAGAAGTTGCAATTGAAATCATCAAATTGCATACCCAATTTACCTTCCAATTCCTTATGCAGTAAGGAATGACGATGCATCCTAGTGTCATGTCACTCCTAATGCAATCTTCATCTTTCTCCTCATTTGCATATTTCATATTTGGTGTCTCCCAGGAGTGTAAGGAATCACCTCATAAAGTGAACTTCGATCACTAGCAGGTTGAATATCATACTCCAACTCAGGCTTTGACTCCTCTCCCTAGTCCCATACATTATTATTTTCACCAAGTGCAACACTACAACCAAGAGTTGTTAAATCATCCAACTCAAAAAGTAGATCATCACCCATTTCAAATAAAGGGGTTATCAGATACCACCACAAATTGATTCATTCGAATATGTTCATACAAAAAAAACTGAATTTTTGCTTTGATGAATACTAAAATCATAACTTTCACAACTATCAACAACGTTACATCCCTTCTTCATGATCATAGTATTTTATAACCATGATAACTAAATCCTGTGAAATGTGATTATGGCAGTTTAATGGATTTCACTTAAATTCAGTTCTGTGAATTTTCTAATGAGAATAGAAATGTAAATTATGTTAATTTTGGTCATGTGGATTTCTAATGTGTATTCTATTATAGAAGGAATTGAATTTTCTTATATGGAAAATAGGAAAATGGATTGTTGATGCAAATTTATGTTATTTTTGTAATTGAGATTATTACAATGGCATGGATATCTAATCCACCCATGTCAGTGGATGCAGTAGGAGAATCATTCCGCAAGTGGGGAAAGATTATCATCAACGTAGGAGTGCACGAGAAAACACTAAAAGTCAGGAATGTCATCCGAGCTAGAAACACGACCGTTGTCAGTCTTTAAGGGGGGGTTTGTCATCCTTATCGATTTTAACAACCTTGGTAATCATTATTTAGCTATCCTTGCATTTTATATTTATTTGATTAATCTTTTGATAATATTTATATTTGTACATCTACATATGTATGTACGTATGTATGTATGTATGCGGATATATAATAGATACAAACATATATATTGTTAGATGCCTAACTGGAGATGGATTGCACAACATATACAGATTCAACAGGATTGCATAATACCAGAGATAAATGAAATACAACGATAGCATGAATAACATAGAATCACATTACACCGTAAATGACAGAATCATATATCTTTCATAGCATAATAGTTCCAACATTAACCACACCCTTCACTTGTTCCAGACTCCCTACAAATAGACGCGAAACGATTGGTTAAGTCTCCAACCGTCACCAACTGACACCCCTTTGGAACAATGTTTTATTACATTAACAAAAAGTCTTATTTAACTATTCATGGCATAATTGCCGCCTACATCATCCCCCAAAAAAAGAAAAAGTCATTTTTTAGACGACAAGTTTACATCAAGTAATATCCAGGAAGACTAATGACAAGAATGTAGACAATAAGTTGTACTGCACAAACTCAAAGTTGTAGTGTAGTTCAAAAATCAAATGGGGGTCTGGGGGCAACGCCCCCAACGGGGTCAAGGGGCAACGCCCCTTGCCAGGGTCTAAGGGCAGCGCCCCCATCAGGGTCGAGGGGCAACGCCCCTCACGGGGTCTAGGGGCAGCGACTTGAAAACCACACAGAACTCCATGGCACACACCATTTTCTTGAATTTTTTTCGATGCCATCTCTCCTCGACCAACTGTCATGGTACAACCAACTCCACTGCCCACAGTGCTCACTGGGGTGCCTGCTATGCTATTACCAACCATACGAACAAGTTGAGAGCACCAGTGTTGGTTAGTGGTACGGACTGTACGGTCTTAATCTTCTATGTTCTGTACGAATTCCACTCCGTGTACCAAACTTTGTTGCCCCTTCATCCGTATGACTCTTGCTCTGTACGTGGAAGTTATCTCCCACTTTGTCTGTACGGATCCTGCTCCGTACAGCGCTAAATTTTCCTGCCTCCTCGTACAGCTATCTCGTCCTACAAGCGTACGCTCCCCACTCCACGTCATACGTGGTGTACAGGACTGGCAAATGTCCTCCTCTCTCCTGGTCGTATGGCCAAGTCGTCTCCATGTCATCGTACGTGTCATACAGACTGTGTTCTTTGTTGCTTTCATACATTCCGTACGGCCTGGAATTCCCCTTCTTCGATTTTCTTTCATGCCTCCAATTGCTTCGACCTCTCGTTTTTTCTTCCTTTCTCCCGTACGGATAACCCTTGTGGCCTCTACTGTAAGGATATTTTTCCTCTCACTTGTACGTTTATTCCTTCTTCCTCCCAGCTCTGCTTGGTTCGTATAGTGTACGGCCCCTTCTGCCTCTATAAAGACTGTACAGTCTTTGCTTCTTCCTTTGTTCGTACAGAAGTCTGCCAACCTGCCTTCTCTCGTCCGCACTGTATGTTGGTGTTTGTTTATACGAACCCCTTCCTTCTCGATCTTTGTACGATATACTCCCTGTGTTTTCTTCCAAATGCTTTGGTCCTGAGTCGATTTTCTAACAAGTTAGGTTTTTTTCCAAATGCTTTGGTCCCAAGTAGATGGTTTCCTCCAGAAGCTCCAACATGTTACAGCCTGGATCGAAAACTTCATAATCCTCCATCTGCCAGTGGAACAATCCATTTAGTGAACTCATTTCGTCTTCCGAACAATCCTCAAGTCTCAGAATTCCCTCAACATTCGGTTCCATCTCTCTTTCCTCGCCCAACTTTCCTCCTTCGGATTCGGCGTTTGATGCTAGATTCTTGGCTTACCGCCTGATTCTGTAGGTCGATGACATATTTATTTCCATCACTCTCAATGGAAAGGGTGTTCTTCTTCCAATTGTGGTTGGCCTTCACTGTGATAAGCCAGCCCCTGCCGAGGAGGGTGTCATACCCCTTCCTTTGGAGGGCGATGACAACAAAATCAAGAAAGAAATGTTGGGTTCCAATAACAACATTCTGCGTCATGAGTGTCCCGATTGGTTTTATACCATGTTGGTCAGCGCCCACCAAGTGGAAGGTTGGCGGCCAGAGTGTAGGTTTACCAAGGGCCTTCCATGTTTCTTCTAGCAGTACATTTATGCCAGATCTTCCATCTACAATAGTGTTGGTCAACGTACGTCCCATGATTTCCATTGCGACCACTGCGGGTGTCCGTCCGACATCCACTGCCAACAACATAGGATCCGTGGCACCACTCGAGGTAGTAGCTTCCTCGTCTTTTTTCCCTGTCTCATTCGCCCCGTGTTTGCCAATATCTTGGTTGTCGTTAGTGTCACTTATGTTAGTGATTGTCACCTTCAGTTGTGGTAGTGTCTCCAGTAGGTCTGTCGCTCGCACTGGGACCATCGCCTGTAACATTTGTTGTATGATGTTGGCTTCTGATGCTGACCGTATGGGAGTACCATGTATTTGCCTCCATTCTTCCTCCATTGCCAGTTTTGTTTCCATTCTGGCTTCCTTCAACCTTTCTTTCTCCGTACATGGGTCGGGGTACATGGCTTTTTTCGTTTGGGACCTTGTGATTACCAGGACCTCCTCCTCAGATCCTGTGATGTTTATCAAATTTACCCACTTCCCCTTAGGGCAATCAG
Source organism: Thuja plicata (assembly GCA_018584345.1). NCBI lineage: Eukaryota > Viridiplantae > Streptophyta > Pinopsida > Cupressales > Cupressaceae > Thuja > Thuja plicata. The sequence continues at coordinate 1,036,618 of MU226460.1, forward strand.
CATCCTCGTGGCTACCAGGACCACACCATTTACAGAGCATGCTTCCTCCACCTTGACCCCTGCCGCTCTGACAGTCCCGCACAAAGTGGCCCCACTCATTACCTCTACAGCATTGTATCATGGGCTGCCCCTTCGCGTCGTACTAGATGCGACTTCTCGGTGTGTTATTGTTGCTATTGTTATTACTTCCTCGTTGGTTGTTGTGGTAACCTCCCAGCGAGGAATCTGTGTTTCTTGGAGGTGTGACAGGTGGAGTTGTTTGTTCCCCTTAGGTAAAGAGCACTTGAGCACTCCTTGCCTTCAGATTGTACGGGCACTTCTTGATGGAGTGCCCTAGTACCTGAAAGATGTTACAAAATGCCTTCTTGGGACAGTTGGTTTTGGTATGGCCTTCTAACTTGCAGTCCCTGCACCAAAGTACCTTGCCATCTTTTGTCTCCTTTCCAGCCATCATTCCTTAATCATTCTCATCATGTATTTTCATAGCGCCTGTATAGCTTGGATTCTCCCTCACTGTCCCCATCCGTGCTATCGTCAACACTCGTCTTCGTCTTACCTCCGGATGTCTTGTTTTCACTTTCAATATCCATCGCACAGCTGTAGGCGTTGGTGTACAAGGATGGTGGCACCACTTTCATCTTCCTCCTTAGGGATGGAGTTAGTCCCTCAATGAACCATCATTTTTTCAGACCATCTGCTGGTTGGTTTTCAAGTTTACCAATGAGTTCCTTTAGCCTACGATGGTAAGCTCGTAACGTTTCATTTTTTCCCTGTCGTGCATTGTAAATTTCTGCCACTACTTCATCATCATCACGGAGCAATCTGAACGCCTCCTGGAGTTTTTTTTTCAGGTCATCCCAAGTCGCCTTGCCCCTTGCTGGCAAGTCCGTGTAGCAATCAATTGCAATCTCTCGTAGGGTGGCAGGAAATGCCCTCAACCAGTAGTCATGGTCATCCTGGCCATTTGCTTCCCATATCATTACACATGTTTTACTGTGGCGGGTCGGATCCTTCGATCCGTCCCCACTAAACTTGGGTAGTTTCTGCTTCTCCAGGGGGTTTGTCATTTGCCACATACGGTAGGCACCGTGCACGTTATTATACACCGATGGGTTGGTTCCTCCTTCGCGTCCCTGTGCGCCTTCCGCACCTCTGCCTACACGCCATTCTTCTACCCCTCCACCTTTGTCGTTCACGTCTTGGTACTCTCTTCTCCCCAGAGTATCTAGTTTTGTTCTCCCTATTCTTGATCCCTCCGAGATAATGAGATTGTCGATTCCCCGCAAGGTACTCTCAAATAAATTTGCTACCTCTCCTTCAAGATTTCCCTTGTAGCTATTGTCCTCTTCAGAATGTATAGATGGTTCGGTTGGTACTGAGTCACCACCTTCCCAACTGTCGGTGTCAGATCCTTCATGCACCCAGGAATTGCTCGAGAGTGGTAGTTCTCTGGCGATCTCTTCCGACTTTTGTCTTGACGGTTGTATTCTGTCGCCCCGTGCCCCTGGTAGGAAACCAACAGATTGTTTCACTAAATGTTGTAACAGTTGGAGTCTCTCAGTTTGCTCTTGGATACGCAGAGACCTCCGTACGACAGTTTCAGCTTCCTTCTCTCATGTCTCCGCCTTCGTGCATTGCCTTTTGTCCTTCTTTGGTAGGTTGGGCATTAATTGTCGGAGTTACTTACGCTTGCTAGTGTCACTTGGTTCCTCCTCCCTCTGGTTTCCTCTCTTCGTATCATTGCAATATTTGTTGTCTCTGTTGCTCCCTTTCTCATGCCTCACGTTGATCCTGGAGTGCCAACAATCTTGGAAGGCTACCCAGAAGATCGTACACAGGACCGCTCACCGTGAGTTCAGTGCGTACCGTACGAGCCGAGACCGTTGTACGTACTCTCAGGTTACTTCGGTATTGTCGTCTCTGTCATTGTCAGTTACCAGACTGGTTGAAGGTACAACCCATTATGCCGCCATCCCACCAATCCTACTTCCCTTGACCGCCAAGTTCGAACTTGGGCAACGGCGCCAAAATGTTAGATGCCTAATTGGAGATGGATTGCACAGCATATATAGATTCAACAGGATTGCATAATACCAGAGATAAATGAAATACAACGATAGCATGAATAACATAGAATCACATTACAGCATAAATGACAGAATCATATATCTTTAATAGCATAATAGTTCCAACATTAACCACACCCTTCAGTTGTTCCAGACTCCCTACAAATAGACGCGACACGGTTGGTTAAGTCTCCAACCGTCACCAACTGACACCCCTTCGGAACAATGTTTTATTACATTAACAAAAAGTCTTATTTAACTATTCATGACATAATTGTCGCCTACATATATAAGCCTATATATATACACATATATACATATATAAATATAAATATGTTATTTTAGCATTTGATTTACATTGTATTGTGCACTCATAAATATATATAAATATATAAGTATGCATATCCATATATATAGATATATATTATTATTATTTAATATGCATATCCATATATGCATATCATTGGATTGATTTTGAGGGTAACTCTTGCCGAGGGTGGCAAGAGTAACTCCCTCTTGTCATCTTAGCAAGAGGGGAGTTACGTTTGCCACCACCAAGCTATGAGCTTGGTGATCGGTGATGAGAGCTCATTCTTCTTGGTTCTTGCTTGCGATTTTGAAGGGGGTTTTGGGAAGGATTTTGGATGTTGAGCATCTCTTGCTTGCCTGTTTCTTTCTGCCGATGTGGATATGGCTCTGTGTTGTGCCATTTCTTGAGGCTCGAGCTCTCTCATTGATCATTCATCGAGCAGGCATGTGCATCAATCATTTTGGTTTTCCATTGAATTGAAGGATCATTTCATACTTGTTGTTAGAAGTTGTAAACGTTTTCCACATAGAAGGTATGTTTATCATCATGGAATGATTGTAAAGTTTTATCGTTCTTGAATCATGTATCTGTCTATATGTACATATAGACTTATATATGCAGCTGGGTTATTTGTTTATCTGTCATGGATTATATATTTCTGCACATGGTGTCATATACTGCTCCCTGGTTTCAATCTGTATCGAGGTTTTTTCAATTTGCATTATGGCATTATACTCTGCATCGAGCTTTTATTAAGTTGCATTATGGCTTCAATCTGCATCAAGGTTTTATCAATTTGCATTATGACATTATGCTCTGCATCGAGCTTCTATTAAGTTGCATTATGGCATTATGCTTTGCAACAAGCTTTTATTAAGTTGCATTATAGCATCATAATCTGCATCAAGGATGTACATACCCTGCATCAAGATATTATACATCTTCTTCATGGCATCGTATAACTACATCTCGGATAGATGGCATTACATATTTGTAACACTGCTTGTTTTCTATATAAGTATCTGCGTGAAGTGTTGTTTGAATATGGATCATGCAAAATCTTCATGCATATCGTACTCATTAAGGAAATAATGACTTAGCTTTAAGTAAAGAAAACTTGTTAATCTCTGTGAATATAGTCAAATCCTTGTTATGACAAAATCTTTGGGGTTTAAGATATCATGGAATAATTCCAGTTAGGGTCTGCCCTGTTGGATCCCCTTAGATGCTTTTGTATTGTTCCTTGGACTTTTAAACAGATTGGTGAAAGCACTTGAGACTTTGAGTTTAATGTTGAACAATTTCGAAACTCCTAAATCTATATTGGACTAAGACCGACCCTAGGATGGGAAGAACATAGATTTTAATAGTGTCTTGCCAACAAAAGGTTAATGTCATCTGGATTGTGTTATCCAATGTAACGGACCAGGAGGTCTATGGTACGAGTTTGGTGGTGACATTGACTGCACAGGGTATGTGCTTGTACTTGCAAAACCTTGGCCAAGATGGTACTATGCTATGAGTAGTATATGTTAGTCACTAGGACCAGTAGTGCAACGTCTAGCTAGGAAGGTCACCTAATAGGCAAGGATGTCTTTAGGTTGACTAGCTAAGACGGTTGTGGGTTCTACACCAAGTTTTGGATGGCAAGAAAATGGATATGGTACCATGTACTCTTGGGAAGGGCTAGACTACTTCCTCTGGAAGTTGTGCAGGTGACAGTTGATCACGATCGAAAGATCCATGGTTGGGTGGTAAAAACCCCTGATGATACTCTTTCGCCCTTGATGTACAAACTATTCCGGGAAGGATCAAGTGATATGATCGGCATGATCAAGTTCTGTTTGTTTTATATATTTGTTATAGCATTAATTATTTCCTTACATGAATTTATGTCCTAGAAAGTAAAATAATAAAGTTCGTTAATTTTCAGTTTCATGTGAAAGTACTTAGTAACTGCAATTGAAAGTTAATTGTCATTCTTTTGATGCTCTTGGGAAATTGAAAGTTAGTTGTAATTCAGTTTTCATTTCCAGTAAATAGTGTTTTATATTTATTTTATTATGTTAGTAGAATTGTGGTTGTTACAAGCAATAACTCCATGCATGTCCCGCCTCTTTGTTATGAAGATGCTCAACAACAGGATGTGGATCAACAATATCACAAAGCTTTCATTCAATATCCGCTCCAAGCAATGATTTATCAGATTTTGTTTCAATATCATCATTAAATTCATCTATGGCATCCTCCATGCATGCATTGAGCTCAAAAATCAGAACATTATCACAATCAACACAAAATGCACCTAGTGTAGGACCTTCATCATACTTAGGTGCCAACACACCCTAATCCCATGAGAGGCTGATTGCTTTGTTCATAAATGAAGTGCTTGTTGTCGTCCTCATGAGTGGTTGCCTCTATAAGAGAGTCAGTCTCAAACTCACCAGCATTGATGTCTTCATAAATACTCCTCTCCAAAGACTGTGTATAATCATCCAACCTGTATCGATCTAGACCATCATCACTGGAAATATCTGAACTCAAACCCAAGGCTGCTGTTTTGTCTTTCCCTTCATGCACAAACTCATCAACAGTAACTACATGCATGTCCAAAGAGTCTTTCTGAAATTCTGTCCCATAGTCTTTATGTATCAAGGTACTATCTCCATTCAAATGATCTGCTACGAAACTCTTTTCATTTTCCTGTTTCTCATTGTTTCTTGCACTAGAAATATCTTTTTCATTTACTTCTACTGTATTTTTAAGATGGATCTTAACCACCTAGGATGATCATGCAAGTATTTTAAATTTTCCGAACCCGCTTGATCATTTTGACAACTCTCACTTGTCTTTGATAACTTTGTTTCAATTCTATCAACCCTCCTAATTGTTGCTCTTCAAATGTCTTCATCTTCTTATTGGACCCTTCAAGATAGTAAGATACACTACTCTAATGCAACTGTAAAAAATTGTCATGCTCTACCTTTTTTCCTAATTTGAAATGTGTCTGTGATTGATTTATAGAATAGTGTAAAGTGCAAATAATATAAATACTTGCAGCAATTAAACAACTCATAAATTTGCAATATTCAAGAACCCACAAGCTGAAATATTCAAGATTTTATTTTTGATCTTAAAATGCATTTTTTCAAAAAAATATGGTCAACCTAGTTAATAAAATAGCATTACAAATCTATTTCAAACATACCCAAATAAACCAATAAAATAGACTAAACTGGTATTAAAATCAACAACCGGCACTTGTAGTTTGGACACCACTTCTCGATAGATTCTATAGAAGCCACGAAATGAATAGGAATGATAGTACAAGCCCTAAACACCTCAAAACAGCAATGAAACCCTTCTCAAACCCTAGCTGCCAACTTCCTCAAAGCCCACACCACTCTATAGGTTCTACGGAAAGCAATATGAAAGGTACAACCCCCATAAGTGCTCACTGCTCAACAATGACTAAAAACAGTACAAAAACTCTCCTTAATTGGCCTCAACAAATCCGATATGCAATAATGCCCATCAAAAACTGAATGCAAACTCTACAAATAAGCCCAGTTGTAATCTTTCTATGAAACCACCAAGAAATCCTCTAGTTTGGGTCTTTCACCTAAGTGGAAGGTGTTGCCTACAAGGGATTTCGTCCTTCCAAACCCTAAGAAGAATCAACTCCTCCAACATACCAGAACAATATCAAATATACAAATCCAAAATATCAAATGAGCTCTCAATTCTCCTTTTTATAGGTTGTTTAGGGAACTTTCTAATAACTCCCTTTTAAAATCACTTTATCAATTTATTCAGCCTTTTAACTGAAAAATTGTGAGTTAATTTACTTTTAAAACAATTTTGGCACTTAAAGTGACTTTTAAGCATCTCACCATTTAAAACTTTCCATTCTCTTTCTAGTGCGCTATAACACTAAGATGCCCCATAAATATATTTAATTAAAAAGGCAACCTTAGTGAAAATAGTAAAATATAGCTTGATGTTACACCAAATTAGCGAAAGTGGCCATAAAGCATCGGAATCAAAATCTAACTACATAGGAGTGATCCCAATGATAAAAGATGATAAACAAACCTGACTAGGTGACTTACTAAAAATAGGCACTCCCTCCAAGAATATTCAAGCCCAAAACAAAAGCCAGAAATAACATCTGAAAGCATCATATGACTCCTCTAAACTATCTGAGTTCACTAGTAACATCCAGTTACCCCTCTAAACATGTTGGCACAAACCCAGAAAGTCAACGACTATTGCACTATCAGAGAACTAGAAAATGGGGACATTACAGCCACTTATATTTAATTAAATATATAATAAGATTATTTTTTTAAAAGGTAACTTATTAGTTATTAGGGCCCCAAAGGTAGAGTTAAATTTTAAAAAAAAAATGTTAAAAGTCACCTTTAGAGGGAAAATAAAACATAATATTTCAATTATGCAAAAAGGGTATAAAAAGGAGAGCTGGAAAAGAGATGAAATGATAATTGATTGATTGAATGAGTAATTACAAAGGAGATAAAGGCTCCTTAAATTAGGAAATACAAAGACAATGTTTCTAAAATGATCTAGGAAAAATTGAGAGGTACCAAAAAAACACTTTGCAACAAGGGTTACAAATTGTCCTTTGGAAGCCAACTTCACACGAGCAAAGGCCCAAGCAAAGGCAGCCTTCATCGCCCTGAGCAATGGAAGCATTTACTGTTGCTTCCTACAATTGGTGGTAATTAAGAGTTTATGGGACATGATTCCCCCAGGAGCTCATATAATGTATCCTTCATGGTGGTCGAAGAACAAAGTAAAACACTTAAGCAAGCAGTGATGGGCACTCAAAGAGATCCAGAAGGAGCTTGTTTTGTGGCATTGCAAACATCTGCAAATGATGAACGAGCCAAAGATAGAGGAAGAGGTAAGTATTCTTCCCGTGCCACACTCGTCGTTAAACCTAATTCCGAGATGAACATAGCTTTGAATGGAGAGAAGAACATGCTTATGGATATTGCTATTTTTCTAGCGGTCCTCGATTCTAGCAAACTTCCCTCTAGGAATTCTATGAATAGTTGGTTACAAAATATGCGGGTAAAGAAATTAGGGTTTCAGTTTACATTTTGCAAAATGATTCAAAAGGGTTTGTTTATTATTATTTTAAAGAGGCTAGAAGCCAAAAGAAAGTTTTAGAAAAAGAGTATCGGTTGATAGGCAATTAAGGTTTTAGGGCCATCGGCTGGACGCCAGAGGCTAATAATGAAGAAATACTGGCCCTTTCGTGCTCTAGATGGGTAACGATAAGAAACATACCTCCTCTGTTGTGGAAATGGGTGCCAAAAACTCTAGAGTTGGTTGGTAATGTATTAAGGATGGATGAGTCTCCTTCCTTATTACCTCATATGGATGCAAGGTGTTGATCTCCATCAAGCCTGGGCTTGATCTTCCACGAGAATTGAGAATTGAGTTGGAAGATGAGAACTTTGTTTGCCTGAGTGAATTTCTGGGCAGCATGAGTGCCTATTTTTTGTGTAGAAGAAGGGACATACGAGAAAGCACTACCCTCTCTTGAGAAATAATAAACAAGTTGTTAAATCTGACAAAGAGAATAAAATATGGGTAACCCTAACCCAAGTGGGAAAGGTATGGATGATCAAAGTTCTTCAAGTCCGCTCAAAACCCCTGATTTTGTTCTGCCTAAACCCTATACCAAGCTGAACTCATCATTCTATGTGAGCTCGCTTGTCAACTCTAACCCTAAAGGGGCATATTCCCTCACAATGGTTTCATCATTGAAGAGCTCTACTTTCTTCATGTTGCTATTGAAGTAGCTACCCGTCCAAAGTTGTCTTCCCTTCATGATATTGTTAGCACTTAGCCTCTAGAGAAAGAGCAACAGGGCAAACTCCCCAAGCACAGAACTTTGAATGCAGGGCAGCTCATAATTGAAAAGTTCAAAAGGTTAAATGATACCAAAAAAAGGATTGAATCTCAATTTAACTCTGGGGGATTAAGAGGCAGTGAATCTCAGAACATTTATGACCCTAAAGAGAATAAGGATCATGTGGATGTCCCCCCCAAGGATGAGATCAGCCTAGAAAATAAAATCCCTAGCCTTAATAACAGCCTGGAAGTGGCTAATGGAGGGGGGAAGATTAGCTCACAAGCTGAGGAATTGACTTAGATAATTAGTAAGCGTAACAGTGTATCTTTGGAGACCCAGCAGGAATCTAGTGTGACTCTTGAATCTACTGGGACATAGCATTTCTCTGTTGAGACTGAGAAGACCAAACATCCCTCCTCTAGCACCCACAGCTTGGAAGTTATGAAGGTCGCAGATCTTGCTAGCCAGGGTGTAATGACCCTGCTCAAATCTGATTGAAAACGTTTGATTTTTGGCCTTGGAAATTTTGTCAAACACTTCACATACAAGGGTCATATGACTGATATAACATTTCAGTTTGCTTTAATGACTCTTTTCTTCAATTAGCATCAATGAGAATGCTTGCAAGAAGACTCAAAATTGACTAAACAATGACCTAACATGAATGTGCAACTTATTTTGACAATATTCAATGCATCTATATGACTGAAACTACTTGCAATATGCGGCTACAGCAACTAGTAATTATGACAAACACTTTGGATGCGACCTAAGATGGCATTAATGCACTTACAGCCAAGTGGCATTAATATAAACACTTAGTATGCAAAATTATAACATTATTTAAGCCAAAAAGAGAACCTACAGCCAATTGACATTTTGTCAAACAGTTGGTATGCAAACTACTAAGCTGACTACAAATGATATAGAATTGCTCAATGACAACTACTAATGACCAGCAAATTAGTATTTCT